>JAPYZC010004796.1:0-11761 GCA_030522665.1 Ichneumoninae sp. A BG-2022a | reverse complement strand
CCTTTTATATGCTAGAATTTTTTCAGATTTTTTTCTCATCGAGAAGTGTTTGTAATATTTGTCTTTTTTCTCTCGAACTTAGGCGGCGTCAGTCATTGTACTAGTACTACCTTAAATTATCTTACCGCAGCTTCATACAGAAGAGTCCGACCTTCCGGTTCCGGCGTGTTCACAAAGATCCCAGCCACACACGAACGCACAATCAGAGCGAAAAGTACGATCGACAATGCAGTAAGCTTCATGGTGTTTACTTTTGTGTCTAGCGTACAGAAATTCGAAAAAGTCTATCGTACACCGAACTTTAATTTTACCGAGTTCGTTAAAATTTATTGCTAAAGGTATATCAGTTCCTTGTATACACGACACTGCGAACTCGGTAAAAGAACTGACCAACCCTAATGGCTGTAGCGACGACAATGAACAACGCGTTGTTCCCCTCGTATGGTCGAACTCGAGAAATTCATGCATTACCGGCTGCAGCCAATCGGAGTGCAGGAATATCGGTCACAGGATATCGATGTTCTTGGGACACAGGTATATTTTTTTTCAAGGGAGGTTTACTGTCATTATGGCATTAAATTATGCATGCATTGTCAAGCTTGCGGTGTCGATGGTTTGAAAAAAAAAAAGTGAAAACCTTGGTTACAGATGGAATCAGCAACAGATACCGACTTTTAACGGCACTTCGCTATAGTTACATTCGCAAATACATCGCAATAGGTCAGGTGTAACATTGTGGATTGAACTAGGGGAGAGCGGGGCGAAATGGCACAGCGGGGCAAAACGGGACAAGGAGACAAAACGCAATTTTCCAATAACTTCTGGAGAAAATCCGGATGAATGGTCGGGACAAAATGGGGCATCCAAAAATTATTGGGACATTGAATTTTGGCCTCACTGTCCCATTTTGCCCCGCTCTCTTCTGCCCGTTTGAGCGTGCAGCTAATCGTTTTAAACTATCGCCACGTGTCGAGTGTGCCACGCGCACAATTTTCTTTTACATTTAAGTGAAACATTATTACCAAATAATGAAAGTTATTTGCTAGTGAAATTTCATTACTGAAAAAAAATAAATTGAACTTAAATTTCTTAATTTTCAGCAATCAAAACGTAATCAAAGTTTCGTCGATAAAAAATTTTTTATACCAACATCCTGATCTCTTCCCTAATTTGTTTTCTTATAAACATTTATGGCGGTTTGCACAAAAATAAATTTATCGGTGCCTCATCGAGTTTTAGCTCGCAGGCAGCACAATTTTTAGCGATTGGACATTTCCTTAAATCTTATATTAACTTCTTAACGTTCATCAATTATCACTGCGAACACCCGGACGAGTTTGGGTGCTCTCAATGATGTAATGTCGAAACTAGTCAATTGACTAACAAAAAACGTGGCGGAACGTTATTTTCGACGAGATCGAGACGGAATGCGAGCGACTATAGATAGATGAGGACGTTATGTGCAAATTATAGTTTAAACAGGTGGATCGATTCTTGCCAAATTCAATATGGAACATCGGTCATTAATAATGTATTTATGTCAAATTTTTTAGGCAAACATCTCGAAAATTATATCAGTTACAGCGCAAGTGAATTTTTTTCGAACCATTGAAAATGTCACAAAACCAAGAACCCTCGACCGATTCTTAACAAATTCAGTAGCGAAAATTGTTTCATGTTAGTCTATTTCTACATGTAGACTAACTAGAAGCACGCACGCAAACACGCACTCAAACACGCACTCAAACACGCTCTCAAACACGCACTCAAACACGCACTCAAACACGCTCTCAAACACGCACACAAACACGCACTCAAACACGCACTCAAACACGCACTCAAACACGCACGCAAACACGCACTCAAGCACGCACTCAAACACGCACTCAAACACGCACTCAAACACGCACTCCAACACGCACGCAAACACGTACGCACAAACGCACGCACACACGCACGCAAACACGCACGCAACACGCACGCACACACGCACGCAAACACGCACGCAAACACGCACGCAAACACGCACGCAAACACGCACTCAAACACGAACGCAAACACGCACGCAAACATAGAAACACGCATGCAAACACGCACGCAAACATAGAAACACACATGCAAACACGCACGCAAACACGCACGCAAACACGTACGCAAACACGCACGCAAACACGCACGCAAACGAATTAAGTATTACGTCGTTACGCAAACTTACCACCTTTGTTGGCACGTTTGACTTTTTTTTTATGATCCGGGGAACTTTCTTCCGAGGGGTTTCAGTCAAATAGTTGCGTGCCCGTCGTATTTGTCTTATCTACAATTTTCGATAACACCGCTGTGTAACCTCGGTAATCCCCACTGTGTGAGAAACTTTAAAATTGATTAATGGGAAGTGGAAATGTTCCATGGCACGGGCTTACCGGCAGCCCAATTATAGTTGTGGTTCGTCGACGATTGGTACCGGTGAGGTCTGGCCGCATCCGATTAACGGGGACGTATCTACTTAGCGCCAGGCTACCCGCGCAGACACAGTCGTGAGGAAATCGGATCGATTTGTACCACTTGTTCGATGATTAAAATTTTTTTTCGTTAAAAAATTAAATTACGAAACAAAAATTTAATTCGTACCCATGAGGCTGACCGCATCCGATTAACGGGGACCTTTTTTCTTGGGACCCGCTTGGACACATTCTTAAATATTACGGACCGATTTGTACCTCTCTTTAATTTATAGTTTTTTTTTTATTAAAAAATAAAATTAAAAAAATGTATACGTCGTTACTGCTGAGTGGAATTTCCATTCTCGCGTTTTCGAGAATCGCCGTCGCGACTCATCGAATCGGTAAGTCTTAAGCTAATTCGAAGCTTCGATCATTTCAACAGAGTATAAAAATTTGTTAAATTTATTATTTCAGCCTGCAACATACAATCTGAATTTACGGTGAATTTAACGAACGACAAGTGGGCAACCTTTCATGGATCCGATTTGACGATTAAACTTAACGAAGCTGCACTGCTGGTGAATTCGCACCAGGGAACATTGCTCCACATTCGGACCAAAGAGAATATTGTGGTGAAGTTCAAGGGTGAGTTCGGCAACGGGTCTGCCTGCAACCCTAGTCAAAATTTTGGAGCGACTAATCGGGGCCTGACCAGGCCCTGACTAGGCCTGATGTAACGCTGTAAAATTTCTACAAGAATTTCATTTTTTTTTTGTTTTTTGCGAAATTAACATTTTAGGCTACTTAGCCGTGAACGATAAGCATTCTGCGGGTGCGACGGAGCCGGAGAAAATAACCCAGACTTACATGGACCGACTTTCGGGAATGGCTCAGCTCGAACCATATGTATGAACTTTAATTATTACACAAAAAATACTGTTAACCCTAGAACTCATTTATCATTTTTCGTACCTTCTAACTCATGACTGGGGTACATATGTACCCCACGCGTTTCCTCAACGTACAAGGGTCCTATGAGCAGTAAATGGGTTTTGCAAGACATGAATCTCTTCGTTTTTTCATGAGGAAGAGAATGGTATGCGGCAAATTTGATTTTATTAAAGTTTGGGGGTGGAAATCACCCTTAAAGGCCAAAACGTTACGAAAATTCTCAAAAACTACACTTTTTGGGGAAAAAATGTTAGTTTCTATTAAAATGATCCGTTTTTCAAATCTCAAACGCCATTTTACAGGAGACACATTAGGCTATTAGGAAAAAAATAGTCCCGTTGCATTCCGTTAAAAAAATCTATTTATTTGGACATCTGAAAATGGGGAAAGGTCAAAATTTGTAGCATGGAGAAAATCAATGAAAAGGCAAACAAAATTGATTTTGTATGGGTTTTAACATTTATTTTTCTTGAAACATTGTAGGTAATGAAAGATAATGATAATTATTATAAAAAGGGATTTAAAAAAATTATAAAAATTTAAAAAAATTAGATGCCGACTATATACGTATATAATAGTAACTTACATTCGATAGTTCTAACAAAAAAAAATCACTTACATAAAACACTAACGGGTTTGATCCTCAGATCATGGAACTGAATTATCGTGAAGGCCCCAAGTCGATAATGTCAAATTCTACTTTAGGACTGCAGTTTGAAGATCGTCTGGGGTACTTTTGTACCCCATTCATGAGTTCTAGGGTTAAAAAAAATCCCGAAAAATATCTTTAAAAAAATTAATATCGCTGTACTGGTAATGCGATCGGTTGCTGCCCGAGGATGAAGCTGAAAGCTATTATTTTATTTCCGGTCTTCACCTTTCGCTAAAAATACCGGAATTTTTTGTTCATAAAAAAAAATAATCTATTAACATATAACAATTTTTCTGCAGAACTATACAGGCTACGTGGTCAATCACTGTCGTTTCGTGCTGTTGCCCATCGAACTGGACCGGTAAAAAATTATTAATTACGCAAGCCAATAATTCTTCATCCTCACAAATATAAGATTTTTTTTAGATTCAAGGTGCATCACAAAATCGCTAATGAAATTCATCGTTTGGCCGAGTCATGCCTGGAACTTGAACTTTGCTCGAGAATCGATGACATTCCTGTCCGAAATGAATTCGAATCCTGGACTGTGACACCAACGGACGCCGTTTCTGTCCAAAATGAACACGAATCCTCGACTGTGACATCAACGGACGACATTCCTAGCCAAAATGAATACGAATCCTCGACTGTGACATCAACGGACAAGGCACCTGTTGAGGTCGCAGCAGACGCATGGACATACTTCAATCCTCATGGTTGCGACGAGAAATTATACTCGGAAACGGTGCAGGTAAATATTGGCAAAGTAAAACGAAAATACAGATAGATACAAAAATTTACTGCAAGTAAATTTAATAAAAATGCAACGATTAGTCATTGCATTTTCAAATTTCATCACAATAAAAAAATGCAATTATTGTCCATTGCATTGTCAAATTTAATCAAAATAAAAAAAATGCAATGATTGGTCATTGCATTTTCAAATTTAATCAAAATAAAAAAAATGCAATGATTGGTCATTGCATTTTCAAATTTAATCAAAATAAAAAAAATGCAATTATTGGTCATTGCATTTTCAAATTTAATCAAAATTTAAAAAATGCAATGATTGATCATTGCATTTTAAAATTTAATCAAAATAAAAAAAATGCAATGGTTGGTCATTGCATTTTCAAATTTAATTAAATTTAATAAAAATGCAATGATGTTTCAGTTGGCCATTAACAAGGTCGTGGACGTCCGTCTAAGCGAAATAATAGCGAATATGGTAAAGACGAACGATGGCTCTATCGTAATTCCCAACATCACTACAAGTTTCCCCGTCAGTCTGGGCTTCATCAAAACGACTGCCTTTTTCGTGGCGGTAGAGGGAAAATTCCGGTGGGTGTTTGTGCAAATTTATTGTGAAGTAAAAGTTTTTAAAAAATATTCATTAGACATATACAGCATTTTTTAAACATCGTTTTGGCTTCCTCATAGAGGAAGCTATGTTTTTGTGAAAAACAAAAATTTCGTGATTTTAATGTCAGCGTACCAGTAATGGTCGAAAGCGTCGAGAAATGTGATTTTTAGCTGACGTCCGAATGTATGTATGCATGTGTGTGTGTGTGTGTGCCAGAATTGCATCATTTAGAACGACTATAACTCGGAACCGGCTTGAGATAGCGGGTTGAAATTTTGTACACTAGGATTTTGATTTCCAATTTGAGATTTGAGATGACAATTGATGACAATTTGAGATTTTCCGCGATTTTGAAATTTTTGAAAAATGTCTGTTGGCCCTCTAGCTTCCGTAAATTTTGAGCTATCGTCCTAAAAATGCATATAAATACAATACTAGCTCCCTCTACAAGGAAACCAAAATCAAAAACGAAATTTATCATAGAGGAAGTTATGCGCAAAACCGTAAAACATGAGAAAGTAATTGTGCACTTTCACGCTTTTTTAAGTACTTGGCATCGAGACGTTACAGCGTTTCTTGACATACTGTATACCGAATTTAAAAAGTTTTTTCTTTTATTTACTCTAAATTAATTAATTAATTTCCTATTAATTAATTAATTTCCTATTAATTAATTAATTTCTAATCAATTAATTGATTTCTTATTAATTAATTCGTTATTAATTTCTCACGTGCAGCGATCTGACAACGATTCGAAGAATAGAGGACACTGTTCTCTCTCACGATGGAATGAAATTCATGGCTTCCTGCGAGTTTGGACTGGGGTTAGCGGATCTGAAATTCAATCATTATACGGTATGAATTATTTTTCTATTTTATTTTTTAAATATTTTTATTATTTGTTGGTGTTTATAATGCGCTACATTTTATTCTTAGTTGAATTATCTACCCGTCGAGGTAAACGGCAAGTTGTCAGCAAACATCGACGGTGCGGCACTGAAGGCGCGGGTCGCTGTTGATTATAATCGTAGACCCTGCATCGTATCAGTGGAGTATCTGAATGTGACGGAATTCGGTACGATGACCGTCGACCTGACGGGTCTGGGTGCTCTCAATGATGTAACGTCGAACCTTATCAATTGGATAACAAAAACATGGCGGGAAGATATCATCCACACGGTCGAGAAGAAAATGCGAACGACTATACAGTCTCATTTGTCGACCCTGAATTGCGAAAAATTTAGGCCATGAAATGATAATAATAACATCGAGAATTTATCATTTTCCGTGAAAATGGCATTATCCTTCAAAAATATATATAGACATTTCTTTTTCCATTAATTAATTGTTGTCACATTTAATTTTTCCCATACGAATATTACGAATCTGTGACATTTCGTAGTTGTCCCAGTTTTACTTGACCGCATGTACAGATTTGTACATGTATATCAAATAAATAGGTATCTATATGTAAATCTATATGTATCAATAAAAAAAATATTGAGTCTGCATCGCTCTCTGTCGATCATTTATTTTTTATAGTCTCAGAAAAGTACGCTATAAGCTCTCCTCACTTCCGGATCGGGATGTTTTTACCGATAATCCAATTTTATTGATAATTTCGATTCACTGAAAAATATTATAATTATAGATATTGTAACAACCGAACAAATAAATAAAGTGCGTATTCGATTTTGGTACGGATATTAATAAGTACAATCACGGCGCAATATTACGAGCACGACCGGTCACGTGTCTGTTCTCTCAGAAAATCAAATCAAGATTCATGTCATGTTGTCAATCGACAATCTGTACATTTGTCATTTGCTATTCCGTTCATCTATGCAATGTCGTGTGTCTCCGTCTATCCTCATCTCTATATTCGTTTAATATAATATAATATAATATAATTATAATATAATATAATTATAATATAATATAATTATATGGATATAATTTGAACTTTATCCCTGATGATATAATTCCATTCATATGAATGTTCATTATTATCGCCGTGGCGATGATAATGAACAACACGTCGTTTCCCGTGTATGGTCGAACTCGAGAAATGCATGTCTCACCGACTGCCGCGAACCAATCGGAGCGCTGGAAGATCGGTCACAGAATATCGATATTCTCGCTACATAGATATCTTTTTTTTCAAGTGCGGCTTACTGTCATTGTTGGCAATAAATTATGCATGCTTTGTCAAGCTTGCGGTGTTGATGGTTTTAAAAAACCCTTAGTTCCAAATGCAATCGGCAAAACCCGTAGTTACAGTTGCAATCGGCAACAGATATCGGTTTTTAACAACACTTCGCCGTAGTTACATTCGCAAGTACATCGGGATTTGCCAGATGTCACATTGTGGATTGAACTACTCGTGCGAGCGTGCAGCTAATAGCTTTTAAAACTTGTCACGCGAAAACTTTTCTTTTACATTTAAATTTAAGTGAAACAGTATTATTTAGGTATCATTAATGTCAAGAGAGCAGCTGCCTTCTCATAGTGCTAGATGGGACATCACCACATTCCGCATTTAAGTCAAGCTGCACTTCTTAGTACAAAAAGTATAAAAATTGATCGATAGTGAAGTTTTACTATTGTTGTATAAAAATGTATATTGTTATTAAACATAAAAATGTATATTCTCTAGTAAGTGTATTATCACAGTAGTAAAGTATGCATCCTTGGTAAATTGTGCGGTGTTTGTTGAGGTGTGAAGAAAATATGAAACCACTTGTCGTCGATACAATCAGCAAATATTGGTTTCAAACGACACTTCGCCGTATTGAAATGCGCAAATGCATCGCATATATCAGGTGTCACATTTTATCGATCTACTCGAGCGAGCGTGAAGCTAATCGTTTGCTAACTATCGTCACATGTATCGTCGTATGTGCAGCGTGCAAGCATTTCTTTTAAATTTAAGTGAAACTTTATTACTAAACAATAAAAGTTGTTCGATAGTGAAGTTTCATTACCAATAGAAAGGATGCATCGAACTTAAATTTCTCCATTTTCAAAAATCACAACGTAACAACATTTTTGTCGATAAAAAAAAATGCCATATGAATATATCTGGATCCCTTCCCTAATTTTTTTTTTTACCAAAATTCATGCCTATTGTCCAAAAAATAAATTTGTTCGTGGCTCATCAAGTTTTAGCTCGGAGAGAGCACAATTCTGATCGATTGGACATCTCCTTAAATTATAAATCTTATAAAAACTTGATAACGTAAATCAACTTCTTTTTCTCATTTATTCAATGTATTATTAACTTTTATCTTAATTTAGAAGGTTCAGCTCAATGAAATTAAATTTGTTCAGAAGTACAGAAATTAATGTATACTATATTTAAAACTTTAGAAATACCTTTTAATACTTCACTCTAATATTACTGTAAAAGTACATTGATTTTTCATCGAACTTGCACATTGAATGTAATGTACAAGTTTTTGCATTAAAACTCTCAGTCCGCTACATGAAATTTACATTTTTTTTTAACAGTAAAAATGGCATATACAAAAAAAATTCTTCTCATGAATTAATTATTTAGTCAATTTTTTCCTCCAGACGAATAACGCAAATCTTCGATATTTCCCGGTTTTCCCAGTTTTCCTTGACTGCAACCACGCGCACTACGTTACATCCATCGATGTGCACAATTGTAGGGAAAAAAAAAACATAAGTATATGAATTTTTTTTCTTGGTTCAATAAAAAAAATGGTGTATGCATGTATTTATTCTCGGTTCTTCCCCTCCGCATTCTTATCGACTGCACACACAGAGAGCTGATGAATCACAGCTCAAACGGCGAGACTGTACAAAGTCAGTGCGTACTCCAAGGCGCCGATCAGCTGACGAGAGCTCAGTACAGATTCTCGAGTCTGCTCCTCGGATCACCAGGATCGTGGTCGAGTGACTTGTTGGACCACCGAGTGGCCGCAGCATCTGTCGCCAGTGCGGGAGTAAGTAGAGCGCTTGGCTGCCAGCACTTTCCTCATTCGTCATTCAATGTCAAATAAAAACAGCTTTATATCCGACGCTGACGTCAGGGTCAGTTGCGACTGGCACGTTCCAGCGTTCTAACCAGAACCGCCTTACTCTACGAGTTTCCACAATCTATTTCTATATAAATTACTTAGAGTTTAACAATAAGAAAACTTTTGTTTTAACATTTTCCGACGTTTCAGCGTCCCGTCGGACTGAGTAAGTGAAAGAAATAAAATAAAAATATCGCGACTTTTACGTCCCTATCTTCGACCCTGTGGGATTAACCCTTCACACTGTAAAAATAAATTGTAAATTTGATGTACTGGAACTTAATTGCAACGCACATGTGTTTGAAATTTCAGAAACGGTTTATGTAAAAAAGCTTCCAATACTGTTCATTAATTTTCAAACAAAATTTTTTTACAGTGCAGGTACGAGATTCTTGTTTAACGAATTTGACAAGACGCAACGCTGTAACAAAAATTGTAAATTTAATGTACCGGACTGGAAGTTTTTATGCAAAGACTGGCACGTTCCAGATTTCTAGGCAGAACCGCGTTTTACTCTACGAGTTTCCACAATCTATATCGTTATACATTACTTAGAGTTAAACAATAAGAAAACTTTTGTTTCAGCATTTTCCGACGTTCCAGCGTCCCATCGGACTGAGTAAGTATAAAAATAAAATAAAAATATCGCGACTTTTGCGTCCCTATCTTCGAGCCTCTGTCATTAACCCTTCAGGCACGAGATCCTTGTTTAATAAGGACTTGGAATTTGCCAAAACACTGTAAACAAAAATTGTAAATTTAATGTACAATTGTGATGAAAAATGAATATATTTTTTCATTGAAGTTAAAGTAAATTATAAAAATTTGAAGTACTTTCATAGTAAAATTAAAGTAAATGATTAAAAATAAAGTATTTCCAATGATTTTAATACAAAGGTCATTAATTTTTCATCACGATTATCCTTGTAATTTAATACCAATTTTTGCATAAAAACTTCCAGTCCGGTACATTAAATTGCATACGAATTTTTTTTACGGTGAAGCTTCGAACGATTCGAATCTTCAAGTTGATGTGCTAAAAAAAAAAATCTGTAAAAATTGACAGACGTACTTTGGAGTGTAGTTTTATTTATAAGGCAGAAGAAATTTTATTACGAATATAGATATCGATTTTGTGGTTAAAAGAAAGCGTGGTCGTTTGCTCTCGGCAAAAATCTCTTAGTTGAAGGGTTAATGAAAGAAACAAGAAACCCAACGATATGTGAGACACCGGAAATTAAAAAAAGATTAAATACACGGAAGTTGATTCTATGTCGAGCGAAATGTCGATCGGAGAGAAGCGATATGTATGTTTAGATATTAATTCAATGAAATCGGAGAGAGGTGAACGGACCATATGATGCGAAAAAAATGAAACTGGTAGCTCTTGTTATTAAGTAGCCTTTCTCCGTGTAATCTTTCAGTGTTCCGGCCAGCACGTTTCAGCGTTCTGGCCAGATCAGCCTTACGTTACGAGATTGCACTATCTATTTCATCGTACATTATTTAGAAAAACATTAAGAAATCAGACTGTATTTACAATTAAATAAGAAAAATCTTTTGTCTCTGCACTTTTCATTCGTCTCGCCGAACCGACCGAGTAAAAAAAATCAGCATTTTTGTACCCTTATCGGTTATGTTATTTATGAAAAAAACGCAACGAAATATGAGATACGGTGAATTGAATAAGATTAAAGATTCCACGTCGAGCGAAGACTCGAGATTCGAGGGAAGTGACTCGAATTTTCACACAAATTCAATTAAATCAGCAGGAGATGAAAAGACTATACGATGCCAAAAAAAATGAAACTGGTAGCTCTCGTTATTAATTGGCCTCCGAGTAATATTCCAACGTTCTGGCCAGATCAGCGTGACGCTGCGAGTTTCCACAAACTATTTCGTTACACATTTTTCAGAATAAATTTTAGAATTTATAATATATTTAGAATAAAATAGAAAAAAACATATTTCGTTCCAGCATTTTTCATTCATATCGCCGAACCGCCCGAGTGAAAAAAAATAATATCAGCATTTTAGCGTCCCTATATTCACCCTGTGTCTTTAAGGAGGAAGTCTCGCTACGCGCTAACTTCGCATAAGTTCAACAACAATAAGAAAAAATTACAAGTATTCTTTATGGTGTAAAAATCTGAAAAAATCATGTATACTAAAGGTACTAAGAACATTAATTTTACGTAATAATAATTACAAAATGTTATTAACAAATTCATCAAAAAATTAATTGGTTAACAAATTACCCGGCAACAAAACTTTTTGTTTTTATGAAAATGATTCGTTTATTTTTCTG
>JAPYZC010004795.1:0-16461 GCA_030522665.1 Ichneumoninae sp. A BG-2022a | reverse complement strand
TTCAGAAAAATAAACGAATCATTTTCATAAAAAAAAGTTTTGTTGCCGAGTAATTTGTTAACCAATTAATTTTTTGATGAATTTGTTAATAACATTTTGTAATTATTATTATGCAAAATTAATCTTCTCAGTATCTTTAGTATACATGATTTGTTTCAGATTTTTACACCATCAAGAAGTACTTGTAATTTTCTCTTACTGTTGTCGAACTTATGCGAAGTCAGCGCGCAGAGAGACTCCCTCCTTAAACACAAACGTAAAAAAATTTGATCATTCGGACGCTTAAAAAAAGAAAATCCCAAATAAAAAATCAAAGTTAATTCTCAGTCTCTCCATCTATCTTGAACACACGACTTGAAAAGCAATTCCGATGCTTATCGATGCGACTAGAGAATCGAGCATCGAAAAAAAATGCACAACACTGAACTAGCATCGATTTCACCGCAGGATACTTCAGCGAGCTACAAGTCTGGAATTTTTCATCTCCGACCCTCTGTTTATTTTCTTACAATAAATTCCCGACGAAGTTGGGAAAAATATTATAAGAAGAAACAATCAGGACAGAAGTTTCTTTTGCCAAGCAAGTACGGTGGTATGAGTAACGATAAGTGAATTATATAAACTCGAGCATCGTGAATGGCGAAGTGCGTAGGTTGGATAAGGGATCGTTGGCGGTTCGGGGTGGATAAAAACAGTATTGTAAAAAAAACTTTGCTTCCACTCTGACTAAAAAAAAATCATGATTAATTCTCCGTCGAAAGTTGAAAAGCTTCTCCGTCTTTTATCGATACAATTAGAGCATTCAGTCAAAAAATTGCACAACACTGAATTCGCGTCTGTTGCACCGTAGAATACTTCTGCGATAGTTCGGTATGTTGTGCGAGCTCTGGAATTGTACTTTTAAAACGCCCTATTTATTTCCTTTCGGCAATTTCACGACGAAGTTTGAAAAATACTATAACAAGAAACAAACGGTCAGAAGTTTCTTTTGCCGAGAACGATAAGTGAATTATATGCACTGAGTTCAGTGAATGGCGAAGCGAGTAGGTCGGATAAGGGATCGTTGGCGATTCGGAGTCGTTAAAAACAGTAAGTTAAAAAAAAGTCGCTCCCATTCTGAGTCGTAAAAAAAATCTCAAAACAAAAATGAAAATTAATTCTCAGTCCCTCCGTCTATCTTGCACGAAATTTGAAAAGCTATTTCGATGCTTACGGATGCGATTAGAGCATTATGTAAAAAAATTCCCCAACATTGAACTCGAGTCTGTTGCACCGCAGAATGCTTTTGCTATACTTTGGTATTTTATGCGCGCTACAAATCTGGAATTTTACTTTTAAAACGCCTTAGTCCTTTTCTTTCATCAATTCCACGACAAAGTTTGAAAAATATTATAACAAGAAACAATCGGGCAGAAGTTTCTTTCGCCGAGAACGATAAGTGAATTATAGGGTAGGCCGGATAAGGGATCGTTGGCGGTTCGGGGTGGATAAAAACTGTAAGGAATTTCGAGCGTGTAACCCAGTTCTCTTGTACTTCGGTGAGCCAAGAGAAAAGAATATAGCGACTGCCGAGAGGAGAAAGAAAGAAAGGAACGTCGCTTTCTCTGTGCTTGAAAACGAGCGGTCGTGGCCAGGCGGTGCGGAGTTAGTCGTGGAAGCGGCAAAACCGACCCGAACGCTATAGCGTGCTGGGGATAGACCACCGGTCCGGTGCCAATAACAATGCCCGTCATCGTAAAGAGCGGTGAAAATGGTCTCCGATACCGGGCGGTCCGAGCGTTTTCAGCCCCCGAACTGCCAATAACCTGTCAGTGACGTCGATAGCTATATAGTCTGATAATGCTACACTACTTACAGTTTTAATGGATATAGGGTGGAGCGGGGCAAAATGGGACGATGGGGCAAGACGGACCATTTTGATGAATTTTTCGCAGGAGAAAAGGAGTCTCGTCTGAAACGGTGGACACGGTCCGTTTTGCCCCGCTCTCCTCTGTGCAGCTGCGTACGATAGGAAGACAACGTTCCGCCCGGATTGCCGGTCCACCGATCATCGGATAAATCCTTGTGTTTTTCTACTATTTCAGCTCGTATCTCAGTATCATTATTTTCCAACTGTACGATTAGACAGTCTTGGTTTATAATATAATAGTCTATATGTGGCGAAAAATATCTTCTCGCCACATTTCTTGATAGATTATTTTGTTAATGAAAACATGCTTGAGAGCCCATTTTTCACCATGGGGCAAGATGGACCATGTTTTTAAAACACTGGACACAACGAAAACAGGAAAATCGGGGGGCCTCAGTGAAACGCATAACTCCCGTCTTTTTGCCCTAGCGGGCAGTCGGGAGTTACAAAATGATCGCAGGACAAATGCAGCCTCGTCTGAAACTGAGGACGCGGGTTCGTTTTGCCCCGCTCTCCTCTCCACAGCTGCGTGTGATAGGCAGACAAAGGATCGCCTGGATTACCGGTTCACCGGTCATCGGACAGACTCTGTGTTTTTTTGCTGTTTCAGCTTATGCCTCGTTATCATTGTTTTTCGACTGTGGAACTAAACAGTCTTGGTTTATTTTCAACATTTTATCTGAGACGAAAAATATCTTTCCGCCACACTCTCTATTAGAATATTTTGTTATTAAGGTCGAAGGTAAAGTTCCGTGAAAAGTGCTTGAAAGTTCATCTATTCTTCTTTTTGTTCCCCTACAGAGCTCGACAATGAGACCTTGAATACGACGGAAATAACTCCCGTAGATGAAATTAGGGCACAGGGGAGATGAAAAAAAAGTGGACGTGGAAGCGAGCGGAGCTTGGATTGGCCGGGAGCTCCGACCCTCCACCTCAAGGACAAGAGATTCAAGGTCCATTTCACATACAGGCGAAAATTATGTAAAATGCTCTTAAAAAAATTGGCGACAATTACATCGAAGATATTTTTTTGGAGCTTCGAAGAAACTTTCGAGCTCGTTGTCGAATTATCTATTTTTCGCGGCCATGAAGCAGCATTCTCAACTCTGCTGAACTGTACGCTGACATCTCAAAGTCTGATATTTGTTGAGCACATATTAATAATTGCCAGACTAAGGTTGGCCAAAATTATGAAAATAATTTTGACATAGTCAATTCCAAGAGAACAAAATATCACAGGTTACACATTTTTTTAACTCAATTTTGGTAACTTTCTAAAAAAGTAACTCGCTTCGTTAATAATTTCGTAACAGGATTTCCGTTAGTGACTTTTATTCTGTATTGAAGTACATCGATTGTGTTTTTTTTCTTTACTGGCAATCGTTGCTACCAATCTGTAACAGAGTTCCAAGGCTCGTTCATCCGAGATCCGTACAAAGCTTAATACGTTGCCCGACCGATCTATTTATGTAGGTACATATACAGTACATATACTAGTACAGTACAGTATGGTTTCCACTGTAACGCAGTGTGAATAGCGATAGAGATGTCAGGGTATGAACGGGTAGGGGTTGGATGTGGGAGGCTGCAGAGTGAACGATGAAAGATGAACCGTTCCAGCGGGCGGATGGCCGTGATTTATCGAGATCGATGAAATTATTTTCAAATAGTTCATTCTGAAAGACTCTCATTATTGTGTATAAATACATACATATTCTAAAAGATCTCATCACAGCTTACAAAGTTTTTTAAGCGATTTTTGCTAAATTATTATTTTTAAAAGTAATTCGCTCTCATTGACAATTTCGCAACGAAAACTGTGACAGCGACTTTTATTCAATATTAAAATATATCAAATTCTTTTTTCGTTTTTTAAATTGGCAATCACTGCGTTCAATCTGCAACGGAGTTCCGTGCAACGATTTTCGGTACATTTTTTGTCTTTTTAAGTAATTCAATCTCGTTAATAATTTCATAACGGGAAGTCTGATGGTGAATTTTGTCCCGTATTGAAGTAGGTCGATTAAATTTTTTTCTATTTTTCTTTTTTACAGGCAATCACTGCGTTCAATCTGCAACAGAGTTTCGAGGCTTGTTCCGAGATCTGTACAAAGCTTAACATGTTGCCTGATCTATGCATTTATTTCGGTACATGTACCAGTACATTACAGTGCGGTTTTTCCTGTAACGCGAAGTGAACAGCGATAGAGATGTGCGGGCATGAACGGGCAGGGCTTGCGGATCCGAGAGGCTGCGGAGTGAAGGATGAAAGATGAACAGTGTGTGCGAAGGATAGAAAATTAGATGTGCGGTAAGGGCTGCAAGAAAGATCTCTTCACCCCATCCAGCGGGCAGATGGCCGTGATTTATCGAGATCGATGAACCGCTCGCGTACTCGTTTCCGCCATCGGGGAATCCCTTATTCAGCGTATTCGCGATGTTCCGCGTCTAAAACTCCGGGATCTCTTCTCGTAACTCATCCCGGCCAATTCGATCTTCGCACACAGAGAGAGGAGGAGACGAAGGGAGGAGACCCGCTCGATTCCTCTCCATACCTATCAGACACCACTTCGTCTTTCTCCACTTTCAATATCGAGATTCCTCCTTCTTGATCCGGACGTCTATTCGCCACTTTGCTTGGCATCCGGTTTATCCCGTGACCGACGATAAGCGATTACGCAAATAACCGATTCGAAGAAAAGACGTCACTTTAGAAAAAATACATCCGCACACAATTTTATCGGTTTATCGATCATCGTTATTCCAAGAAAAATTTTATACAAAAAGTCCGAGAGAAAATTTCTGAAACCTTTTTTTTACCCGCGTTATTAAGGAAGGGCTTGACGCTGTTGGCTTTTGATTGGTGGGAAATATAGAGAAAAATTACGAACTTATAATTGTTTCAAAGAGTAATGGGGAAAATGTATTGACAGCGAAATTTTGTCCGATTTCACCGAAATCCTGACTTCTATTCGCCACTTTGCCAAGCATCCGGTTTATCCCGCAACCGACGATAAGCAATTACACAAATGACCGAATCGAAGAAAAGACGTAAATAAAAAAACATACATCCACACACAATTTTATCGGTTTATCGATCATCGCTATTCCAGCAAAATTTGTATACAAAATTCGACGAGAAAATTCCTGAAAGGGCTCAACGCGATTGGCTTTTGATTTGTGAAAAAATCTGAAAAAAAATTGAACTGTAATTGTTTTGAACAAAGGTAAAGGTAAAAATGTATCGACATCGAATTTGTTTTCAACTTCACTGGACTTGGCATCCGGTTTATCCCGTAACCGACGATAAGCGATTACGCAATTGACCGATTCGAAGCAAAGACGTCAGTGAAAAAACCAAACCACACATATTTTTATCGGCA
This sequence comes from Ichneumoninae sp. A BG-2022a, assembly GCA_030522665.1. NCBI lineage: Eukaryota > Metazoa > Arthropoda > Insecta > Hymenoptera > Ichneumonidae > Ichneumoninae sp. A BG-2022a. The sequence goes on along the minus strand of JAPYZC010004795.1, from coordinate 11,169 downwards.
TATCTATCATCGTTATCGGAATAAGTATTTTACACAAAGTTCCAAGATAACATTTCAGAAACGCTTTTTTCCCCCACCGTTAACGAAGGGCTTAACGAGATTGACCTTTGATTTGTGGAAATAAAATATAAGAGAAAAAAAAAAGAAGAAAACAACACGCCCGGATAATTGTTTCGAACAAGAGTAATGGCTGAAAGCGTATCGACATCGAAATTTTTTTCAACAGAACCATTGCGGACGTTGCTCGTTATCCTACTAGACGCTTTTATTTTATCTGTTCGGCCTTCGACCCATCAGAAAAATAAACTCTGTATCAATGTTGAAAAAACTCTTCTCCCGATATTCCGTTCAATTGCAAACCTCTCCCCGCTCTCCCCCCGCCCTCTCCGCAGTCCCCGTTTCCGGCTTGCCGTTTACTATGTAACGCGCTTCACCGGCGTAAAAAAAATAAATTAAAAAAAAAACAGAAGAATATTGTAAAACAAACATTCGTCCTATCCGGAGCTGTCGATAAAAAAAAAATATTGGAAAATAAAAAAAAATTTTAAATAAATAAACGGCGAAGCTTTTATCGCGTGGAATTTAGAATTTTTGCTCTGTGTACTTGAGGCTCGCCGTGGCGCGAATGAGAGAGCCCACAGAGTAACGAGGGGGTTGATTCGAGTACGGCGATAGGTACACGCGGTATATAGAAACCAGCTAGAGCATACAACATCGAGGACTCGGGGGGGTTTTGTGCGAAGGGGATTTCGTTCGTTGGGCGTCGAACGAGGGCGACGAACGAACGACTAGGGCCCCCCTGTCGAGGCTAATGGAATGATCTATGCGTCGAGACGCGGAAAACGGGTGGTGCACCCCGAACTATTCGAAACCTCTGCGTCGAGCGCGGTGCAAAACTCCACCTACGTTGTTATAGGCGCTGTGGGTATAAATACATACGTACGTGCATGGCACGGTGTGCCGACGACACTCGAGAAACGGTGTGCAAAATCGAGCTCGACGCATACCGACAAAGCCCGCTCGGGCCGCACCGCACGCGAACGTCTCACGCATAGTTTCCCGAGCTACGATTTTCGGAACTTCCGCGAGATTTCGAGACCGCGATACGAGAAGATCGTTAGTGACTTTTGTATCGGTTACGAAGTTTTTAAAGGTGAAGACACTTCTTAATACATTTTAACTCAAATTTTTTCGTACTCGTAACTTTTTAAGCTTTTTACATTGCTTGTAAAAAATTTGTTCGAAAATCTTGCATGTTCCGATTATTTACAACCAATTTCCGGTTCCGAATTAAAAAATTTGTGGATGCAGTAAAATTGGCCTTTTTTCATATCTTCATATAGTTTTCCTCGGAACTTCCGCGAGATTTCGAGACCGCGATACGAGAAGATCGTTAGTGACTTTTGTATCGGTTACGAAGTTTTTAAAGGTGAAGACACTTCTTAATAAATTATAACTCAAATTTTTTCGTACTCGTAAATTTTTAAGCTTTTTACATTGCTTGTAAAAAATTTGTCCGAAAATCTTGCATGTTTCATTACTCGTGGCGATGTTCCGATTATTTACAAACAATTTCCGGTTCCGAATAAAAAAATTGCTGGGTAGAATTGGCCTTTTTTTATCTTCGTGTAGTTTTCTCAGCTACGACTTTACGTGTCTGGAATATCGGAACTTTCGCGAGATTTCGAGACCGCGAAACGAGAAGATCGTTAGTGACTTTTGTATCGGTTACGAAGTTTTTAAAGGTGAGGACACTTCAGAAATTTTAACTCAAATTCTTCGTTCTCGTAACTTTCATTACGAATTTTTTTTCATTGCTTTTAAAAAATGTCGAAAATCTTGCACGTTCGTTCCGATCATGTACAAACAATGTCCAGATTAAAATAAAAAAACTAGCTGGAAGAGTTCAATTTTCTTCCAATCCTATTTCCAATCATATCTTCGCCTTAAAAAAAGAAACATGGAATTCCTACAATTTTTTATATTCACCTTTAAGAATTTTTTTTCCATGAGATCAATCGTCGTGGATTGTCGGCCCAATTTTTTATGGCCGAGAAAAATTAATGAAACCAATTTTCTTTTTTGCAGTAAATCGACGTACGCCTTTCCCTTAAAGAGGTCGAACAACGAAGCCTACGGAAAATACAACAAAAAAATCCTAGAACTTTGTACAGATATGAAGAGAAAAAAAAATCGTGCGAGACGCAATGTGCACACACCCTTAAGTGAATTTAACCGCACACGCAGCGACGGGTACTCAGCCACCCGTTAATTAATTGTAATGCCGTGCCGATTCCGTACGCGTTCATAAGCGTACAGAGGACAGCAGCGCGAGTGCGGACGAACGTTATATACGCGGTCGTGACTCGTCGAGGCAGGCGGGCGCGGTAATTACTGCTAATAAACGAAGAGGGCGGTGAGGGGGAGGGGGGACAAAGTCGCGCACGTGCTATAGTCTCCCTCGCTACTATTATAGTACTGTGGCCGGATGCTGCGTTTTATTTTTCCATTCCTCGACTTTTTTTTCCCCCATTCGCTAAATATTCGCCTTCCAGAAAAGTTAAAATTTTATTCCATCGCGTTATGGGCTCGAGACAGAAGAACAAAAATTTATCCGCGGTAAGCGTATGGAAATTAATTAACATACGGTCAGCGCGAGGAAAAAGATAAAAGTATGCATTTTCTTTTTTTTTCTTTCCTTTTTTTTACCGCGTCCAATATTTTTAATTGCATTTTTTTATCGCAGATTCTTTTTAGCCTCCGAACTAATAGCGCGAGATTTTTTGTAATTATTTTTTTTGTTTGCTTTCCGCAGCTGCCGTTTCACTCGGCTAATGGTGACCGCGACATCGGGCGGGTTTACCTCTTTCTCTCGCCGCCTCTGGTCATTTCATATCGCGTCGTTAAAGTGCTGGAAAACATCGCCCTTTCGCGGCGATCTTCAACGAATCGCGTCGTTTCTTCGCCCCTGTTACAAGTGTTCCCCGTTTTAAATTCGTTACAGCTCTCTTTTATAACGCGAGGCGGTTTACCGCGAGCGTATAACGTTTACGCGGCTTTCCAACGAAGCGCGTGAAGCCCGCAGACGCGTCGGGGCGGCATCGCGAATAAACCAGAGCCCCCTGGACGATGGAAAAATTTAGAGGATATTGGCGAACGAATAAAAAAATAACGAAAAAAAGACGAGCCATTTATTGCTGAGTAAGGCAAACATGGGAACGAGGGTTTTGCACCCACCGGTCGGGATATCAATCATCCATGAAAATGTACGAAAAGTTTTATTAAATTTCACCGCAGCGTCGAAAATTTGCACCGATTTTTCAGATACTTTGATGTAAGAAAAAAAATTAATAAAATTATGCTACATTTATAAAAATTTGAAAAATGCGCGTCTTCGAATGAAATTCGTAACGTGGATTATTTTATGGGTTTCTCGTTTTCAGTCACCAGACGGCGCCAATGGTCAACGAGGGGTTGAAAATTTGCACCGGTTTTTGAGATACTTTGATTTAAGAACAGAAAAAAAACTACGCCAAATTGATTTAAAAAAAAAAAATTATGTACGTCTGCGAATCAAATTCTTAACGGGGATTATAGGGATTTTTTTTTAGTGTCGATCGTCGACGTAACATCGAAAATTTCCACCGATTTTTAATTTTGTGTTTCGATTTAAGAATAGAAAAAAAATTATGTCGAATTGAAAAAAATTTGAAAGATGCGTGTCTTCCAATGATAGCGTGGATTATTTTATGGACTCTTTTCTTTTTTTTCAGAGTGACCAGACGACGACAATCGTCGACGAAACGTAGAAAGACTCCGTTTCCCCGTGACTCAGCCGACACGTCCGACGAGGTGATATCTCTTCACGATCGACGTCTGCGTTCCATCGAGTTCTACAACGAGTACAAGCCGAAATATCTGATGAACCATGGACGAGGTGCTACGCGACATTCGGCACCGAGCAGAAATCGACGGGCTGCCACAGCTCGAAAGGAACGAGTTTGGGATCACGGAGTTATACCGTACGAGATCGATGGCAATTTCTCTGGCGCTCACAAGGCTTTGTTCAAGCAGGCCATGCGTCACTGGGAGAATTTCACCTGCGTCAAGTTTGTCGAGAGAATCGGCAGTCAGCACCCGAATTACATAGTTTTCACGGAGAGACCGTGCGGGTGAGACGAAAAAAAAACATAAAAAAACATTAAGTACAATATAATCAATTTGAAAGATCAACTGTACCCACTCTGACTTAAAGTCTTTTTGTTAAACATTACATTTTTCAACATGTCAAGATTTAATGTTCAAGATTTAACAACATTCAAAATATTTTCCATAATTTTTTTGTGTCCCAAGCTGACCGATTTTTCTTTTATATAGATATTTTTTACTATTGTTATTTTATTAATTTATTATTAATTTAGTAAATGTTTATTAAACTAAGAACCGTTTGCAAAATCAGTCGGTTCAATTTCACCCAGTATGGTCACGAAGGGATTGATTGTTTAAAATTCTACTTTGAATCAAGCACAAGAAAAAATTTGATTTTTTTTGTATAGTCCAATTGACCCTATAAAGGCTTAGTAAAGTTTTTGTATCCTTTCGTAGAGCCATCAGAGCGCTTCAGTGCTTTAATTAATGAGAATAAAGTAGACGTATGTGATTCAAAGGTTTAATTAATTCTAACGATTGGCTCCCATTATCGGAAAATATTGGCCCTAATTAATTGCATTAATATTTGCCATACGTGCCAATCGAACCGTATTAAGTGACTGTCTCCATGACTGCGAATTAATGTAATTTCAATATGAAAACCAGATGCTGTTCGTTCGTCGGAAAGCGAGGGAACGGTCCGCAGGCAATCAGCATCGGCAAGAATTGCGACAAGTTCGGCATAGTTGTTCACGAATTGGGTCACGTTGTTGGTTTCTGGCACGAGCATACCAGGCCGGATCGTGACCGACACGTGCAGATCATCCGGGACAACATAATGGCCGGTGAGCATTGTTCTCCAACTCAAACCCTTCCATCGGCAATATAGTGCCGCTTATATCTGGACTGTCGCGTAATACCCGTCGCGACGGCACGTTTGTGTACGCGAACGTACACACTGCAGTCGAGGAACAGCTTCTAATAACTGATAATCGATGGATTTGGTAATTGGAAGCTGTCCCACCGAGTTGATGCGTTCTAGTATCGGCATTATCCTTGTTCGCTGTAATATGGAAATCGAGAATCGAGGATCGCGAATTGGCTGTAGCGGGATAATCGAGGATATAAGGTCAAGCTCCTCTTGCCATAATCGTCATTTAGGAAGATTATTGCACGGTGAACGAAGTGGCTACCAAACCCACACGCGAATTGAAATCGATAATCGTCATTCAATAAAGGTCAAGCTCCCCTAATGAAAAGGCCACTTCTCCATCGACGAATCGCCAATTCGAGCATTGGTCTTCCTCGATTGTATTTCCCCAACATGGTTGTGATCAAATTTAAATGCTTGAGTTTTTAAAAATAATCTTTATATCGCTTTTAATTTATTCAACACAAATGTAAATCGCTCGACAAAAGCGTTCGTTAATAGCTTACACCCTCGATCGGAAGAACATTCCTTAAAAGTATTTTCGCTACTTTGATCGTAAAATAATTAAGTAAAATGGTTCATACAATTTTATTTATTTTTGCGTGATAATCAAATTTAAATGCGTGGGTTTTGTAAATTGCTTTTAATTTATTCAACACAAATTTAAATCGCTCGACAAAAGCGTTCAGTAATAGCTTACACTCTCGATCGGAATAAAATTCCTTAAAAGTATTTTCGTTACTTTGATCGTGACAAAAATAAAATTAATTGGTTCATACAATCTTATTTATTTTTGCGTGATAATCAAATTTAAATGTGTGGGTTTTGTAAATTGCTTTTAATTTATTTAACACAAATTTAAATCGGTCGAATAAAAATTGTTCACCAGTAGCCTACACTTTTAATCGGAATAACATTTTTTTAAAGTACTTTCATACAATTTTATTAATTTTTTTCTCAACAAAGCAGTAAACCTCGTAGAGTAGAGACACATTGAATATTAGCTGGGGGCGAAGATGCAGCGTGCAAACAGATATTTATTCTTTGCTCGATGCCAAAACACGTAAACGATCAGGACCTCGTAACTGTGGTCTTCCTCTTCGTCCTCGAGGGCGGTACGTGACTCTCGGCGAATTTCGTAACGCCCCGGCCAACACTGTCCGGTACAGTTTAAGGGATGAAACTGCGGGGTGTTGTGTTGGGGTGGAAACGTTGAGCGAGCATTGCCGCCTGACCCGCCGCGAGAAATGGCTTTTCCTTCGGATTAATGGCGCAATTTGCGGTAGGGCAAAGTAAAGCCAACGACGAATCGTTAAAGGTTAACGCTTATATAACGGAACATTCTGGGCCCGGAGCGTTTACGTTGGTTCAATATTTGCCAAGTGCGGACACGGTCATTGGCTACAACTTCGACGACTACGGTATTCTATCACGCTAGCTTATCGACGATTTACATACCTAAACTTGCCCTCGCCAACGCTGAGTGTTACTAGAGAATTCTCTATGCACAGGAACCCTCCAACTCTCTCCATCTCGTCTTCAACGCCTCCTGTTTTCATCAGCTAATCCAGGGGACTGACTTGGCTAACGTTGATTTAGATTCGCTCCAGTCGGAATGTTATCGTCACTTCCGAAGACGAGAACTATGCGTGGTGATCCGCAAAGTTTCAATGGAGTTTCTCCGCAAATTTCCATTGGCCCCTCCGGGACTACCGCAGTGTCGGGCGAGCCTCGATAGTTTTCGAATCGATCAACATTTTTTCGTTAGAGCAAATTTATAGGCTGCGAGGCGCTGATAAAAATAACTCAAAAATTCTGTTAATTTTTATCTCATATTGCTTCCTCGCATTTAATTTTCTTTGCACAGTTTATTCTTCGTTTGTCTGTTTTTATTTTTCTCGCGAAAACAGCTTCGGTTCGGGCGTCCGCAATTTTTATGTTCATTGTTTGAATAAATTGAAAATTGAATGTACTGGAACTTGAAATTTGATTACATTATATTAAGTGAAGATTAACGGACGTTTTTTTGTAAAATGAAAATATCTGATATTAAAATTACAAAACTTTTGTCTGAAATTTACCAAAAACAAAAAAAATGACTAAAAAGCGAGGAAGCAAAACGGGAACACGTTCGGCCATCCGCAATTTTTATCTTGTATTAAATAATGGTTTGCAGGTCAAGAATACAATTTTAATAAACTGACGGAGGACGAGGTGAACTCCCTGGGTCTGCCGTACGACTACGACTCGATAATGCACTACGCGAAGAATACATTCTCGAAAGGAACTTATCTGGACACGATACTGCCGATGGAGAATCATGGGAAGAAGAGGCCCGAGATTGGGCAACGAATTCGTCTCAGCGAGGGCGACATAGCGCAGACCAATCTTCTGTACAAGTGTCACAGTCAGTAGCCATGCTCTGAAGTCAAAACTATTTTTTTTTTGTATACGCAAACTTCAATCAATGCTGTTTTATTAATTTTGTGATTTATTTTATTGAATGAATTTTTTGTCCAGAATGCGGCAGGACCTTCCAGGAAAATAGTGGAGTCTTCGGCTCACCCATACACCTCAACAATTCTCCACCGCCCGACGGTGAACGTTGCGAATGGAGAATAACCGCCACTCACGGAGAACGTATAGTCCTCAATATCACGTCCCTCGATATTCTCAAGAGTGACTACTGTCGCACAGATTACCTAGAAATTCGGGATGGCTATTGGCACAAGAGCAAAACTTTGGGTGAGCAATCGACACTTACGGCTAACTCCTCCGATCGATTCCTTTCGTTTCGTGAAGTCTTTTTTTAGTAGCATTAAAAATAATAAAATGTCACGATCGTCTCGATCTATCTGTGGCTTCCAGCTATCCACAGTTAGTGCCTGCTTGTCCCCGATAATCAACTATTTACTCCATTTTTTTGCACTTCTTAGGGTTGATTTTGAAAATGTTAGGTTGATCTCAAGATCGAACTTACGAAGGTCCGTTAAGCTGGCGAACCGAAAATTAGCTAGCGTAATTTAATACATACTAAAATTAGGTGCTTTTTAGGTGCTAATATTTAGGTGCTTACGATCGAAGTTTGGCCCATACTTCATTGCGTGCTGAATATTCATCTTAAGTTCGAACCTGAGTTCGAAGTTGATGTCGTCCTTAACTTAAGTTAGGCACGACATCTTACAATTAAGAATCTTAAGTTCGAATTTAAGTGAACTTCTTTATCTGAACTGAAATTCGATTGTAGTTCGAGTTCGATCTTAAGTTCGAACTCAAGATCAAACTTACGCACGAAATCAAGTTCGAATTGAGGTTCGATGTCAAGCTCGAACTTAAGATAGATCTTAAGCACGCCATGAAGTTTGGCCCAAACTTCGATCGTACGTTCGATCTCAAGAGCGATTTTAATTTCAAAATAAGGACTTAAAATTTGACCCTTAAACATCGTAACCGTCAGATAAAGAAATAATATTTATACTTGGTTGTGTGCGTGTTTGAAATAATGATATTTTATTTTATCTCACGGAATCATTCTTATTTTTTGTCTCTAAATACATTTAGGAAGATTCTGCGGCAGCGGAAAAATTCACGACGCGATCGTCTCGACTGGAAGCAGAATGCTCGTTACATACGTTACGTCGAGTCGTCAGGGAAATCATCGAGGTTTCACCGCAACGTACGAGGCTGTTTGCGGCGGTGACGTGGAGTTGGACGGCGTGGGTCATCTCGAGTCGCCAAATTATCCCGAGGAATATCAGTCGAGCAAAGAATGTGTCTGGAGGCTGTCGGTGCCGCAGGACTATCAGGTTGCACTGAAATTTCAATCTTTCGAGATTGAGAATCACGACAACTGCGTGTACGACTACGTCGAGGTAAGAGACGGACACAGTCCCGACTCGCCGCTGATCGGCGTATACTGCGGATACAAAGCCCCTTCGGATCTGAGGTCGACCGGGAATAAACTTCTCGTTAAATTCGTGAGCGACGGATCCGTCCAGAAGGCGGGCTTCTCCGCCACTTTTATGAAAGGTAATATTACTTTTTTTTTTAATTAAATTTTTACATTATTCGTACGCGAGTGTAATTGCCTCTAAATTTTTATTAATTGCTTTGAATAGATCGGCAAAAAATCATCTCATGTACGATCATGTATTAGTCTTAAAATTCATGCATCATTTTTTCTACCTTCTAAGTCATGACTGGGGTAGATATTTACGTACAAGGGTCCTATGAGCAGTAAACGGAGAAGTTTTGCATGGGATTTAACATGTACTTTTCCTGAAACATTGTAGGTTATTAATTGTAATTACAATTATTATAAAAAATAATTTTTAAAAATGGCGATAATATACGTCCAAATTACATAATAATAAGTTACATTAGATAGTTCTGACAAAAAAAAATTGTCCAGCGAGCAATTGAGGCTACTACCGGCCGGCACACATCACCAGATAGTTGAACTCAATTATCCTTCAGGTGCTGAGTCGATAATGTCAATTTTTACTTCGTAGCGCGGTTTTAATATCGTCTAGGGTAGTTTCCACGTATGAGTTCCACGGATAATCATACATGAGATAATTTTTGGTCAGTTATGATTTCAGAATTATCTAACGAATCTATGATTTTTGCAGAGTTCGACGAATGTGCTCTAACCGATCATGGATGCGAGCACGATTGTATCAACACTCTGGGTGGTTATGAGTGCTCGTGCAGAATCGGCTACGAGCTTCACTCCGACGGAAAACATTGCGAAGGTAAAGAAATTATGAAATTTACATGAACAGGATAACAGTACGTAGCAATCGAATTGCATCGGAGAACCGACAGAGCTCAACGAAGCCCGCGTCAAACCGCGAAGCCGATGCAAACGAGATTGATGAGGACGCACCTGTCGACGTTACTCATCACATATTGCCGTCACGTTTTCGCTGCTTTCGAGCTATAAATTCGAGATCAATTCATTAGTCGATCGACATGCTGTTCGAGAGCGATCACTCAGATTATTCGTCCATCCTTCCTACCGTTCTAAATTTATCGAGACAATTTGTAATAATGGATGCATGAATGCAAATGCATTCTAATGGGTACAAATTTAAGCAGTATCGCGTGCTTACGTTAAATTAGCATTTTCATTGTAAAGACTACAACAAAATTATCCTTGCGAAAACGTTGAAGCTAAACTACTATTTTGCCCATCTAGTCACAGAATTAATTTTGTTTCTTTATCATTTTAACGATTGCAGATGCTTACAATTCGAGATCAAATTATTAGTCGCTCACTCACATTACTCGTCCACCCGTCCTACCGTTCTAAATTTATCGAGACAATTTGTAATAATGGATGCATGAATGCAAATGCATTGTAATCGGAACAAATTTAATCAGCATCGCGAGATTACATTAATTAGCATATTCATTATAAAAAGTACACAACAATTATCCTTGCGAAGACGTTGAACCTAAACTACTATTTTTCTCATCTAGTCACACAATGAAATTAGTTTTTTTTGTTTGTTTTTTTTTTATTTTTTCTTAATCCTCTTAATTATTGCAGATGCTTGCGGTGGAATCTTTGACGTGCCGAACGGTACAATCACGAGCCCTTCGTTTCCCGAAACTTATCCTGGCAACAAGAATTGCGTCTGGGAAATAATAGCACCGCCCCAGTACCGTATAACTCTGAATTTCACGCATTTCGATCTCGAGGGAAGCGAGATGTTCCCGCAAGAATGCGAGTACGACTCTGTGGAGGTCGCGAGCAAACTTGGCGACGACATTCTTCGTAAGCACGGTGTCTTCTGCGGTTCGAGGGTTCCGCAGCTTCTCACGTCCGAGGGCAATTCCATGAGGGTCACGTTTACCTCCGATAACAGGTTAATATTTTTCCACCTCTATTTTTCGTAGCTTCGTTCCGGCGGTGAAAAGATAGAACATTTCCCAAAATGTCATGCCTCAAGGGAATAATTCATTAAAAAATTGGTTAACAAATAACCCGGCAACAAAACTTTTTTTTTATGAAAATGATTCGTTTATTTTTCTGAATACGTATGAATTGTTTCAGATTTTTAAGTAATCGTTGATTTTTGTTC
>JAPYZC010004792.1:0-12388 GCA_030522665.1 Ichneumoninae sp. A BG-2022a | reverse complement strand
TAAATATAAATATAAATATAAATATAAATATAAATATAAATATAAATATAAATATAAATATAAATATAAATATAAATATAAATATAAATATAAATATTAAAGAAAGGAAAGCGGAGCAATACAGACCTATGTCTCTAATTTTAGATGAACTTTACCTTCTATTTAGCAACAGAAATAGTTAGAATCAACATATGCGGCATATTAGATTATTACAGTCTGACAAACTCCTTTCCGTGTCTCCCGAGATGGTTTCGCCTTCGAAGAACCGTTTTTATACTACGTATACATTATTCCTTCGGAAATGTATGTACTATCTTCGAATTCATGAAAGGATGAAAATAACACCGGCAGGGTGCGGTGCACGATGCACCCAGACTGCCTGCTGCATGTCCGGAATAAATATTCGATTACACTCGGATCGATCTACCTTCTATCGGAAGATACGTACGCTTTACTACAGTATGCACAGCTCTGCACGTGAACGACATTTGTTCCCTACCTTCGCCCAGAACTTCCGTTTCATTGTCATCCGTTTTTCGAACGTAAACATTAGTTTACCATTGTTTTACTCAATATTCGTCGAAACTCCACAGTCCTCTACGTCGATGTTTCCAGACAAATTTCATCGTCGATGAAAATATGTCAATACCGTGAACGACATCGGTACCGAAGACCCGTGCAAAGTGGGGAAACCCTGTAAGTTGCAGACACGGGGCAAAACGGTTTACCCCAAAATTTACCCGGTCTCTGCATATGCAGCAAGACGAAACCCGACGAATAAAAAAAGATTTATTACAAAATATTATATTAATAATTTTTAAAATATGCTATATTGGGTCTCGTGGGAACTGAGAGCGGAATTAAATAAAAACTAATTATAAAATATTATAGGGTAAAAGTGGTGAATATGGCCCACCTCGATTAACACGTAAATCAATGATATATGGCCCGGGCCATATTCCCCACTTTTACCCTATTGCAAATAAATAGGAATGTTAAAATGTTGAATCTGGCGAAAGCGATCAAATCGACAGGTGCACTGCAATTTTCCGTCTCGCTCCCGGAATGACGATTACAGACCGGAAAAAAAAATTATTTGACGGCCAACGTTTATTTGGTTTCAGTAAAATATGTATTTGATTAAAATAAATATTTATTTCATTTACGTAACTGTTTACTTAAATTTATTGATTTAAATAAATAATTTATTTAAACCAAATAAACGGTGGTCGTAATTGCAAGCAAGCGTAATCGATCGTCAGTAAACAGTCAATTCATAGTTCCGTTCTGATTCGAACTTCCCACCTACTCCGTTTTGCCCCGCTCTCCCACGTGCACCATCTCCCACCCATAATTCCACGGATAGCGTTGTGGCAACGCACCACAGAGAGTTTCGAAAATTCGTGAGATATTTCGTCAACGGGAATTCGTTGGCCGGGCGATGCGGAAAACGCCCGATGCTCGCGACGACGCGAGTCACAGAGAAGGGCTCCGACGTTCTAAGCTCGGTCTCGGTACAGCAGAGAGGAAAATTCACCCGGCAATTCGCGGTCAAAGGGATTCTCTCTCACTGTGGGAAATCCTCTCGCCGTGTAACGTACGGAGAGCGAGGGGAGCCTCCGAAGCACGGAGAGCGTTCGGCTAACCGATAAATAGTCGCGTAAGTGCTACACCGGACTCCTTTTACCGTAGAATTATTGGATACAGTACTCCATACCGTGGTACACACTGGATACAGTATGCCACCGGTGGAGCACTATATTTCGCGCAACTGAGGGGGAGGAGTTTTTGAGGGGGGAGGGAAGGGTACAGTACTGCAGCTTAACCCAACGGCGCGGACGGAGCTCTCTTTCCCAAGCCCCACCGGTTTATATCCGGCGTTCAAACATTGCCGACAATGTTTATCGGATACTCAATAATTCAACTCTCATAACGAGAACAAAAGGTGTGCCGCCTCCGAAAATGTTAAAACACACATATATATACATATACATACACATATATATATTTACGATACAATACTGTGCGCTACAAGTTTGCATGCAATTCCGCGTACGGTATTGATCGGATTTGCAATCTCCCTTCGAAGTACTACAAATGCATCCTTTTTAAATCACCGTTTAATTAATCGCAGAAACTGGAGTGAGAGATAAATTAGTCGACTGTGAAATTGTACCGCGGGGTATGAGGGGAGAGAGGGAATCGACGATACGGAGAGGATCGACGAATCCCCGGGAATAAAGAGCTATTGACTGAAAATTTGGCCAGGCAAATAAGAGAAGAAGAAAAAAGAAAGTTGTGGTACATAAAAAAATTGGAAACGTAGCGCGGTGATAATATTTTAGACGCTTCGGGGCACGCGAAAATTCCACTGGCCGAACGGTGAGTCGACGAGTGAATCGGTCCAGGGGATTAATGAGGACGGTTAATGAAATTTTTTCGCCTCTCAATTCCCGTTCTCCCGTTCGTGTGTTTCGCCGGTCGAAGAATCGTGTGTCATCCCGTGTGTATAATCGCTTTTGTTTGTCTCTCGTGCCCGATACGCCAAGTTTGACTAGACTCGCGCGCAACGCGCTGTCCGCGAGCAATGCGAGACGCGGGGCAAATCGAGGCGGAATCGAGAGCAAACTCAGAGATCGCACTCTTCTCACGCGGCGTACACAGGCAGATAGATAGATGCGCCGAGAAAGAGCGAGGGAGACTTCGGAGCGTAGATCCGCGTACACACAAATGCATTATTCAGTGGCGCTGTGCAGTACCGGTCGCGACACTGCATTTGCGTTACTTCCAGAAGATTAAACTTGCATGCGAGCCAGCGAGCGAGAGCGGCAGAGAGCAAGCGGGAGAGAGAGAGAGAGAAAACGATCCAGAAGCAGAGATTTATGAAGTATAGCAGTCGAGGAACGACACCGTCCGACACGCGACTTGCTTTTGGACAATGCCCTCTATAACAGTTCGAGAACTCTTTCCCTATCTCTTTTTCTCCCTGCACTCGACCAGCGCGAACCCCCCGTGCCACTCTGTCATGACTCGAATCACCCCTGCCGCTGGGGATGCTCGGACAAATTTCAATTTTATTAGTCGGCTCTTCGCTATCCGGTCGTAGTGACTCTCACTAGGCTCCTTTTTTTATTTTTTATTTCTTTTTTTATTCCACTGAGCAGATAAAGAAAATCGCATTAATCACACGCATGAGGTAATCCTTTACGTACGAATACAATAACGTGTGTCTATATATGTACCGCCATGACTATATATATGTTTGTATTATTATAAGGTAGTTAACGTATCGAGATACGTAAGGCGGTTTTTTTTATGCGGGAGGACGTGACGCGTGAAGAATCTTTAGTGGCACTGAATGGACTCTCGTATGAGGGCCTCTGATTAACACCATCGGCTTCGCTCCTCATCGTTTAAGTTTCGTCTGATGGACCTAACGGAGCGACGATACCGTGAGAGAACTCTTCGAACTGGAGCTTCTTCGCGTCTGTCCGATTTTCACGAGAACGTATAATGCGGGACGGGGCTTTTCTCGGGATGGGAACATAATGGTGGAGGACCGAAGGGTCATCGGCGTCAGAAGGATCGCCGCCGTTACCAACCGTCTGCGGAGACAAAACGTCGAGGGTCTCTCACACTCTCGTTATATACGACCGGAGACGTCTCGTTCCATCGTGTCACTCGCGCTAAATGTCGTGTAAGACGGCCGAGATTTTTGTACCGAGCGAGGAGAGGCAGAAGGGCGTAACTTCTGTGGCAAAGCATGCGGGTCGAGTCCTTCCGGTTCTCGGCGGTCGATTCGGTTTGAACGATTATAGCTTGCGCGCACTCGAGAATCCAGTGGGAGAGTTTTCCAGGGAGTTCGAGGTTCGAGGGACGTCGGGCTACTCGTTCTCTTAAGGTTTTCGTGCTCTAGTTCTTTTTTCTTTCCTTTTGTCTTTTTATCGTGGCGAAAATGGAGACGTCACGGGGATGGATATAGATACTTCTCGGGTTCTTTGACGCATGGATAAATCGGGATGACGAATCGACTCACCGAGGGTGACTCGTCCGAGGTTCGACCCAAAACTATCGCGGTAAAGTTAACGTCAGCGAGTCGTAGGGGGAAAAGTCCTGCATCCTCGGTGTCCGTATAGATATATCGTCGAACGTGTACGCTCGAGGTCCGTGGGAGGGTCGTTATAACGAAGCTACGCGTGAGAGCACCGGGGTCCTTCAGGTTTGCCGGTTAAATGTCCTGTGAGATAGACATCCGGATCGCCGCTACGATGTGACCGAGCGAGGTCCAACGGGAGAAACAGCGAATAATACCGACGGTGTAACTACGACTCGCAGTGTAACAGTATCTCGCGTTGTAACTTCCGCGTGCACGCGTGCAAACATTAATCACCGAACGAGAGATCGTCATGGATGGTTATACGCCGGCAAACGAGAGTATCCAAACAGGAAGCGTTACGCTTCGGCGCGTACTGCGTGGCGACTGACGAAGGATTTGTTCGAAGAGCAAACATATTTTGTTTACTTATTTATTTATTATTTATTTATTTATTTATTAATAAAAATATCTTGTTCACATATTAATTGCCGTGTTCATATATCCAAAATTGTCGGAATTTCATTGATATTAAAATATAAAATATTTTGTAAAAAAATCAGCTTCTCCTGCAGTCAGTTTTATTCTCACCTAGATAGTTATTTATTTGTTTATTTAGTTTAGTTTAACGGGGACAAGCCTCTTGGTACAAAATATAAACGTTTAACAATAATATAATTTTTTGGAATATTCATAATTGTAATTATGGGAAACTATTTTTATACAACAGGTACTAGTTCTCTCACTGATATCTTGTTTTCACTCGTACCGGATAATACGTTCTGCTGCTGCTTTAAATTGGCCAATTGGTCTTCTCAGAATCTATAGCTCGGCCAAATCGTTCCCGAAGGAGGGGATTCTTCGGGTCGCAGATCGGGTACCGATTGTCGTACGAGAAATCGGAACGTGAAGCTGAATTTAAGTTATGTTTGATTACTGATACAAAATCAATGAAACACTTTTTTTTTCGCCTGAAATCGTAAAACCTCCAACAAAGTGGGTCTTGATCTAATTCATCCGAGGGAATTGTTCTCAAAATGTTATTCTCTCTCGTTGTACTAAAAATGAGTACAACGAGAGAGATGTGAGGTTCGATCTGAATTGTTCTCCAACGGGCCGGAAAGGTGGAAAAAAATAATTATAAAATTTCGTCATCGAATATCGTATTTATTCAATTTTCCAATATTGCCCTTATTTCCATTCAATTCGATGATCCCTAGTTTTTCTCGATCAGCCGACGTTGGTTTCCCTCAGAGAAATCGAGAGACGGTCTGTAGCGCTTGCTCATATGTGGGCCCACACGGTCAGACGCCGCGGTGGAGTAAAAATTGAAAGTAGAAATGATATTTTCATACGCGGAATACGTACAAGGTTTATTGAAAGCAACTTTTTTATTCGTGCTCCCGGCTATACCCGACTTGATGCAACTCCAAACTCTCCTCCGATTCTATCCCCTTCGCTCTCTCTTTCCTTCGCGTTTCCTTTCCATGCCCCTCCCAAATGTACCATCTCTTCACCTCGGATCTGACTTTTGACTAGGAAAAAGAAATTCTCGCGAGTTCGACGGCGCGCCGAGTTGGAAAAGTATCTTTTTCGTTCGCACACACACAGACACTCACACACACACACACACACACACTTTTTATATCTTTTTTCCTTCCAACTTCACTTTACCTCGTTTCATCCCCTTCCTCCTCGCCTCACCGCAGCAACACGATTTCTCTCTCACTAGCGGATCCGAAGCGAAATTCCAATTCGAAAATAACATTCCTGACTAGTTCACCGAGCTCACGTTACGATATTTCATTTTTACATCCACTTCCGCATCATTCCCTCATCTCTGTATGTACACGTTGGTTTTCTTTTTTTTCATTTTTATTTATTTATTTTTACGCTGAATATCGAGGATCGGGAGCGAAACTGCTAGAAACTTCACTCGATCAGTCAAGTTTCTGATGAATCTCACAGGCTGATTTAACTTCTCGAGGCTCGTCCCACCGCGAAGTTACTCTTTCCCGATACTCCGACGATCATTCTCTGGAGAGACGGATCTCTGGAGAGTCGTTATTCACATTGCTCGGTAAATACAAAACGGGAGAGGGGCAAAACGGAACGGTGGGATTAAACAGACTGGTGTCCTCCATTTGGCGCGAAGCCTCTTTTTCGATATCCCTTGAAGAGCTGCGCGAACTTGGAACTCGGTTCAGCCCAATTTTAGAAAATCGACAATTTTCCGGCAAAAACAAATGATTTTGGTGCGTTATTGTTTTGCAGTAAAAAAAAAAATTATTTAGAGCTTAAAAACAAACGCACACACTACATAAAAACTATTCGATTCACGAGGATTCTATTTGCGGGGAATGACAATTCACTTGCTGCAAAAGCATCTCCTCTTGCGTGAAATGGATGTTATTTTGCATCCTCCGAATTATCCGAGGTTCACAAATATCCCGCCAAAAGATTGCGAGAACAGTCCGTTTTGCCCCTCTTTCCCCCGACTGGCGTTTGCATGTCGCACGGTCGGTAGCCGGCGACACAATAGACGAAATGTGAGATCCATGAAATGCAATGATCCAAATAGTGACGATCATAACAATGGTAATCGTAATCACATTTCGCGATTTTTATCATCGTCTCACAATAGTGTCTCGTTTCAACAGTCCATTCAATGTATCCTGTCGCAAGTACAACAATTCTCGCTCGTGTATGCCCAAAATCCCCCATGCACTGGCACGGTACGTGACGAAACCTAACAAAACCAACTGTGCATCAGGGTCGCGTTATGGTATAGCGATGAAGCGGAAGGTTTTCGCCTATACCCGCGAGAATGACGCTACAAACGAGGATGGATATACGAATGAACCCCTCGTTCTGGTCCTGCGATTCTCTATCCTCTAAGGATATTCTATACTTTACCGGGTTGCAGCAGGAGCAGCACTGGGGATGTGCAGACACGTACACTAAGGTTGGTCCACGACGATGTTTGGCCTCGATCGTATCAGGGCAAGCTATGGGCACGGTATGGTACCGAGAGGAACGTATACATTTATCTATGTATTGTACATAGGGATCCTACGGTGGTGAAAGGACCTTCGGGCCAGAAGCGATGGCCCGAGGAGAAATCCGAGTAGCGCAGAGAGAGAGGCCAGGAGACGGCTCGGCAATGGAAGATTTATCGATGGACGGGGTGGCGGGCGCGAGCGAGCGTTCACCGAGCTCCCTCTCCTCTTTCACCCCATTTGGCCGTTTTCCTTTCCAAGCTTGGTTGGCCCACGAGACATCAGCAGTCGCGCTCTGGATCTCTGGATCTCCTAGTCTCACATCTCTTATGTGACAATCCTCACGGGTTATTCGCTGCGCGTTGCAAGGCGAAAGCGGCAGGGGAAAGAGTTTCCCTCTTTCCCTCATCGAACAGTGTGCCCTCAGTGCGCTGTAGGGCACACTGTTCGGTTGCGCAGTCGGGGATTGAACGGTAACACTGGCGAACATTGGATTTAGTTTCATGCAAAAAAATTAATTTTGCGTTAAACAGGGCCCAATGGTTTTTTTCCTTTTTTCAACTAATTTCACCGGTTTTGTTTATCGAAAGGTTCATTCAAGCATGTGACTGCCTAGGTGCAGATAGGATGGTAACATGGGCGAACATCGGATTGGGTGACAAGAAAAAAAAAAAAAATCGCGGGCTAGAGTGTCCCAAGTGTTGTTGGGATACAGTCAATAGCATTAAAGGGAAAAAAAGTTCAGTTGCGTTTCTAGACAATTGTGGAAACTACAGTGAAATTGATAGATCGGGACAAGGCGGGACTGGGCTTGGAGTGAACGAGGGGAAAGCGCGTTTTTGGGCTCACTGGGACGAGCTAACAGTTCGAGCGTGAAGTCTCACTCGCGCAGTCACGAGGCCCCTGTGTTTTCTCAGTCGTCGAGCATTGCAGAGTGGCTCTGTATGGGAGGATAAACGGCTGAGAACGGCCTCGAATTGCCAACACAAAGACGATGGTGATCGGTACAATAACGACGATCACGGATCGTAGCGATAATCGTACCGGAAACTCTCGGGGAAATAAGCTACGAGCCCTGCTGCAATGCTGGACCAGTTTCTATGGGATGATGCATGTTGCCGGCTCGTATATTGATCTTCGGGTATAGCATCTCGAGTATATCATCAGTCAAACCACGTTACGACCCAGCAGCAGTACTGATGACGCCGGGGTCAAAGGGCGCTTATGAGATTCTCTGCCGGGTCAGCTGTCGTGTTTGAGCTTTCAGCAGGCGTTTCGAGTGACAACACGACTCTGTACATCGAGGATCATTCTTGAAATCGAAATTGATGACTAGGATGAATGTGGTGAAAATGGACCGGTCCGATGGCCCGGACTATCGGCGTGCGTCATATTGGTGACCCAACCGAATGAGTTTAAGTCTAACTTAGTTTGTTTCAATTTACTTCAGACAATCTTTTGGATAATATTGTTTGTGTTAATTGTCTTTATTTGCCGGGTGCTATTACTATTACGTTACACTATTTTGATATTTTACGGCATACGCTTTGTGTTGTGCACCCTTCGACTTCGAGCGGCGGTTATCTGTTACATTTTTGAGAATTTGTGTCATTCTTCGTTTACTGATTCATATGTAGGGGAAGGTCCGTGTTGATGGACTTTTTTCAGTCTTTGCATCATGCCGAGTACTCCAGCTACGAAAATAGGACATCTCCTGTATTAAAGTGTGATCTTTAGTCTTAAAGATGAGTGGCATCTGACCCCTGAGCGTTGCATACTCGCCGGATTATCAAAATTCGAAAAAGTTAATTGTTGCCGGACTTCTCCTATTAATGTAACATTTTCTTACTGTGCACTGTTTTTGCTTAGCTTCTCGTAGCGCAACTTGTTGCACAGGTCGTCAGCGAATTTATCTCAGGATCTATTGCTTCCTCATAGAGGAAGCTATGTTTTCGTGAAAAACCTTTTTTTTCGAGATTTTAATGTCAGCGCACTAAAAATCGTCGAAAACGCCGAGAAGTGTGATTCTTAGCTGGCGTCCGGATGTATGTGTGTATGTATGTGTGTGTGTGTGAGTATGTGTGTGACAGCGTGCATCGCTTTAAACGACTATAACTCGGAAACGACTTCAGATAGCGGGTTCAAATTTTGTACACTAGTAGAGTGGTCTCCTCCTTCGATATAATTTTCATGAAGATTCCGGCCCGTTTCGGGATTTTACGGGAATTCGAAATTTTTGAAAAAAGTCTGTGGTAGCTCTAACTTTCGTAAATTTTGAGCTATCGTCATAAAACTGTACACGAATATAGTATTTTTATCAAAGACCTTTGGTATTGAATTTGGCCGAAATCTACCGAAGGGTTCAGATTTTATGGAATTTGGATTTTTTTCAAAAATTGCTAAAAATCGTCTAATTTGACTAAACATGGAGGTATCGAGCTTAAATTTGGCATGGAAATGGACTAACAGGTACAATGTTTCGTATTAAATTTGGTAAAAATTGATCCAATCGTTTAAATTTTCTGGGATCTTGAAATTTGCAAATTTCAGTTTGTGATATCCTATAATAAATTCTGGGGTCAATTTTGACGGTTTTACTTTTATGAAATGTAGACATTTTCTATGTTACGAAAAAGGTAAAAAGTAATTTGCACATGATTTTTCTATACTTTTTGTTGTGAAAATTGTATTTTAATTATAGCTTCCTCTATGGGGAAGCCAAAATGGAATGGCGGAATTTATCATAGAGGAAATTATGTACTGAAAGGTAAAACATGAGGAAATAATTGTGCAAATCCCTTTGCACCCTCTTTCGCCACTGCACCACTTACCCTACGTTTTTTTCTTTTTACTGTCAAACTCTCCATTTTCTCGAAAGCCTATTTTGTTTTGCCAAGAATCGATCACAAGTTTCGTCGACAATTTGACAATAGATCCAGACAGAGCCATTTTAATCGAATTTCTGCTGCAAGTGTTTTCGTGTTCTTGTGAATAATTGACGCGATTCCGAGTCTCCCCGTTATGTACGAATTACCGGGGGAAGGATATCCAACGGAAATAGAAATTACAAAGTAGGGTCTGAGTGAGAGGCAGGAGTCATGGTTAGCAATCTCTATCTCCACAATCCACCCTCTTCTGGTTTCCCCGGATCCGTCTGCTTGTTCTAGTTTCTCCCCCCGTTGCGTCTGCTGGATTATGCACCGCTTGATCGACAGTTGTGGGAAAGGACCGGCAAATATGGCATCGTCGAGCAGTGATGTCATACCGAATTAGAATTGGAAGTGGGTCGGAGAAAATAGACTTAACGCAGGGACTTCGGGGGATTCGGAAGCTTTGATTTTCACGCGATATTTCGGGGTAGGATATTTCCACGCTTTCGCGGAGCTCTACCATAAACCCTGTGAATTATACAAATTTTCATACGTCTTCCTTGTAATTTACTTCTAGCGTAAAAGAGGTGAATTTGATAAAGTATTTATCTATGCAGCTATTCTAGCCTTGATAGCCTTTAACTACAATTAAAGTTAGGATGGTAATTTTTTTGAAAAAATGGAGTTAATTTGTAAAGATTTAAAACTATTACTTTAAATATTCCAACAGTTACGCTCTCCTTAATATTCTCAATACGTTTTCACGGAAATCACGATCAATTTTTGGAGGCACAAAGTATAAATTACAAACTTTTTTTTTATGTTTTCACCTCAAATGGAGCAATATCGTGGTGGAAGCGTGAGAGTTATTTATCGGCGCGTGCTTAAGTCTCTTGCTACACACAGATCAGCTCGGATGCGGGTGTGCGAGGTTCCATATATCGGCATGTGCAAACGACGGAGCATATACACAGACGGCGAAAAAAAACGAATTCGATTCGCCGCGAGCGTACGTATACGGGCAAAGTGGATTCTCGATTTATTACATTGCTCGCCTCGAGGGCTTTTTTTATCCGAGATATTATATTATCAACGGCGTGACACGTTCGACCGTCCGAGAAGCGCAGCGCCGGGGCCAGCCAATCTTCCGATTTTCCCTTAATCGACCCGATCCCCCCCCTCCGCACCATTCTCGCTGTGTCTGTCCTGGCGGGCTTTCCAATATTGTAATAACCTTCCCGCAAAGTTCGCACAAAAAATTTCCACCGACTCTAACGTTCCCCGATAAATTTGCAATTTTAATCAATCCGTAAACCGGCAAATAAAAAGAGTGCATATTGCATTGCTCAACTAAATTCATTTTTCTCGTTGCGTCGTTCTCAACTCTTTTATAAAAAAAAGAGAATTGGGTAAAAATACCTTTCACTCTTTCATTCGCTTTCCATTTTTTGACACGATATTGATAGAAGGGACAGTTCGAAAAAAACTGCAAAATAGAATTCGACTGCTTCCATCCTGTTAGGGTTTGATATTTTTTGTTCTCCGCTCTTCTGGAATCCTAAGTGGATGAGAACGAGGCTTTTGTTCTCTGACACACGGGCTCTTCCGCTCATACACTTATACACACACACACACACACATTTTCGTGTAGAGCTCTGAAGGATCTTTCCTTCTCTAGAGATTGTCGAGGATTTCGCGTTACCCCTCCCTCCCCCTCCCTCCCCCTTCCCCTCCAAGGATGAGGATGAACGTCACTATCGTTTTACCGTATAGCAGACGACGAGACGCTTCGCTTCTTCCCTCCTGTCGAAGGACACCCCAAAGCTTTGTTTCCAACATTGTACAGCCTCCGTTTCTCAGCCACCCCCTTCGCCCCATACTCCTTTCCGTTTATGATAAAATCTTGCGAGGATCATCCCCTTGCGAAAGGGGATGATCGAAAGCTCGGAAAATGTTCTCGAGTCACCTTTGAGCACGGAATTTTGATTATTAACGGATGGATATCGGGCGACGGTAACCTTTGGCTTTTGTCAACCATTTTTCAACCTCACAAACGGGCAAGCGTAAATTATCGATGATTGAAAATTCGAAGTCCTGTCAGATGGCTTATACTTTGCAAAAATATTGGAAAAAATGGAATATTCTACACTGAGAAAAAGGATGGTATTTCCTACTATAACGGATAGTTCCCAGCGGGGACGTCTATATAGATAGTTTGTGATAGTATATTGTAATGACCGGGCGAATGAATAACGCACGTATTTAGTTTGGGGGCGGATATTATTAGTACAATCGCATCTAAATATCCCGAGCATGAACTGTCACAAGTCTGTTCGGTCAGACGTCTCAGTCCAGACTGTCTAACATGACGATCGATCTCATATCGATCGTCCGTTCGTTCGTCTAATGTCAAACCTAACTAATAC
>JAPYZC010004791.1:0-12629 GCA_030522665.1 Ichneumoninae sp. A BG-2022a | reverse complement strand
TGTTGTGAACTTATGTAACATTTTTTGCCGTGTACGATTTATTTCCGTAAGAATGAACGTGTGTACGATTGAACGGTGTACGATTGAAGGCGCCTCGTATACTATATAACGGAAAGCGTGGCTGTATATACGTTCACGAGAGCGCCTCCGCCGCGTCTATAGTAAAGGTGTAGTATACCTGTGTCTTACGTGTCGGTGCACCCACGCTTTCGGCTCCCAGTTCCATCGATGATTACAGATTAATTGTGAAATTGCATTCTTGCTTAGTTTTCAGAATTACTCAACAATTTTAATAGTTCCACCGTGTGCAAAAAAAAAAAACAATAGAAAACCGGCTATTAGAGGGAACGTCATATCGAAGTATCAGCCACAATTTTATAACGTCGACAAGTGATATCTTTGGATCGTAATGACAGGTAATTCCTCGGGTGATTTGAGAAGCCGGGCAACTAGATTTTGGATGTAGAACAACCGATGAATCGAGCAGCAGCAGTAGCAATATAAAAGCCAGAAGCAGAAGCAGAAGCAGAAGCAGAAGCAGAAGCAGAAGCAGAAGCAGAAGCAGAAGCAGAAGCAGAAGCAGAAGCAGAAGCAGAAGCAGAAGCAGCAGCAGCAGCAGCAGCAGCAGCAGCAGCAGCAGCAGCAGCAAAGTTTATAATATCAAATTTGGGACATAACGATCGTCGTTCTTCGAGTTAATAAGCAAGAGGGCGGTTTAGTTGGTGTAAAGGAAACGACTGTAGCCGTCCCTCGACTATTTCGAAAGACTGCTACCGTTTTGCCAAGGCTTTAGCAAAATTCTTTATGCCTCTCTCTTGCTCATCTCGTTCCCTATCGTCTAACTACGATGCTTTTCCCTCAGACACGAGATACATTTTTCCCGCAGTGAAATGCCAGGGAAAAAACGACGAGGGGTTGACATTGAACTTGGTGAAAAAAGGGGCGCCACGCGTGAGTGCCACTTGCGATGAAAAAATTAATAGAACCATTTTGTCGAACTGGCTGTGCTTCACTGCGAACTCTGCTTCATGGTACGATATTGTATTGTATGGTTGGCGAGCAAAGCGCGTAGGTAGTTGCGAAGGCTGCGGCAGTAAAGCCACAACACTTGGATGTTGATGACTATTCGAGATGGGCAACTTTCATTCAGAGTCATGATCCCGGAAACGCGTTGACGCGTTCGTACCTGAGGTTCGATTTTTTTTTCTTCTCCGGCTGTTAAGTTGTATTTATATCAATACAATGGTACGTCAAAACACATCCGTAAAGAGTGTCACCAAGTGATCTATTGCCGAATTTATTATTGTCACTGGTGTCAGGAACATTTTTTTTTCCGTCCCGAACGGCAACGGGGTCATTGAATCTTATTGACGAACGAAGATTACCATTGTTTTTTCCATTCATCTGCGCCTATTTTAACAGAATGATTGGAGCGATGAAAAATTATTGGATAGCATCGGCCCAGACCGATTCTTTCCAATACTTATTGAACACAACGCATATCGAAATAATGCTTGGATTTATACCAAGTGTTATTTCAATGTCTGTTGTGCGTCCGTAAGTAACGGGCATTACTTTCAGGAATTTCTGAGCATGGTGAACGGTGAGTTCCGTTTACGAGTCAACATGCCCATCGCGTCTCGCACTGCGTAGTGAGTAAAAAGATTT
Source organism: Ichneumoninae sp. A BG-2022a (assembly GCA_030522665.1). Classification (NCBI taxonomy): domain Eukaryota; kingdom Metazoa; phylum Arthropoda; class Insecta; order Hymenoptera; family Ichneumonidae; species Ichneumoninae sp. A BG-2022a. The sequence goes on along the minus strand of JAPYZC010004791.1, from coordinate 10,961 downwards.
AATTATCTCGTTGATTTTTCTTCGACCAATGCCTTCATTCATCTCAGCCGCAGCATTGTGTCACCGTTGATGCGAGAGTTTCCAACACTTCTCGTCGCAGTAATCTGTCCGCAGTCTATGGCCGTCTCTACATCATATACGATACACAGGAGAGGCGTTATATTTTATGGCTAATAGTTTTATTATATCTTTGGCATATTTCGAGTTTATGGCCACCGAGCTGGAAGCAAGACAGTTTTGTTTCATTGTTGTCTATCTTGTATTACGAAGTCCACCAGTTTCATAGGTGGCCAATGATACCTTCGGCCTACCAAGCAGTTGACTATTATTAATTTTTGCTGTTATTCATTGACGACAATTCATCAAAGCGTTATTCGAAATACCTATAGCCTTTGAGGAAAGAACCGTAGAATTTTGCACGATTAGATTGTGTCTACTTAGGATTAAGATAGATAACCGTGTTATGTAGGATAGAAGTGCGAAGACGAAACGATGGAACTTGGCGTATCGAGAAGAAGCTCGTGTCTCGTCGACATAGAGATTCCTTCACGAGCTGCTGTCCCAGGAGCCTGCGCGCATTCCAACGCCAAAAGGACATCTATCACCAGGACCCTTCGACACGCCTCGCAATTGAGCACTGCACTCCTTTCCTCGTCTGGCCTGTTCGTCCATCCGTCGGCATAGGATCGAGTGCTCTGCCACGGCCCCGGGACGAATAGACAGACGGACAGACCGAGCACGCATCTCTCTCTTTCCGACGCTCCAAACCATCCAGCAGCGATCCAAACAGCCAGTAAGACGGACCAAACGGATGGGAGAAAAATTCTTTTTCCTTAGGTATGCCAATATATCGCCTGCCTGACTTTCCGTGTCTCCTGGCCTACCTAATACGTGACGCTTCGTAAGAATTTTACACGACCCTCCGTGGCCACTCGATCCTCAATCGGACGAGAAGTCAAGATAAATAATACCAACTCCTCGTACCATCTCCAAATGGTCATCCTTGAAATTACAATTTTTTCCCCGTCGTCTCTACACGATTCCGTTTTCGTTAAGAATCCGTAAATTATAAATTCGCCTACCGTTTAGAGGAAAAAAAAATAAAAAATAAAAAAGCAAACCGATAAACGTTCATATTCCCGCTCCGCTTGTATCTCAAATGCTTGTATCTCAATATGCTCCAATCGAATGAAAAATTATTCGCACCGTAAAGTGATGTTCATTGATACACATTCGCAAATATAAATAACCACTGTGCGTGTTTATCGTTCGCCTAGAGTGCGTATGTAACATGGTAAAATTGTTTGATCGACCGACACCCACGTGCTGCTACGTTCAGCGAAGTGCACTCGGAGCACCGCAGATAATGCGGTGTGAAATATAATAGGTTTCACGTACTTGTGTCTTCATTATATAAGGGCGTATAAAATAGGTAGAGATATGGCATATTGCGCGTAAATTGTGCATCCATAATGGTGGTTTTCCCCACAACATTCGTGGATGTCGAAGGGTAAATGGGAGTAGTATGCGGCGCAAAACCATTGAGCCACAACTACAGACTTGAGAGTGAAAGTGAGGCGGAGTTTATGGATGTCGGTCGAGTTTGCGGAGACGAGAAGCCCGCGGAAAGCAAAGCGAGGGTGTAGAACGCGACCGATGTTCACTTATTGGTGGCATGTCTGCCGGCATGGTGCAGAGAGAACCCCGCGGACGCGTTTCGCAACACGCGACTCCAAACCTTTCCCCCTCCGGGCTGGGGATTTTGCGCGAGCTTTTGCACGAGGGTCGTCGTCGCTTCTAGTTATATCTAGGTGCTGCGCTACATACAAGCCGGCGCTTTTGTCGAAGTGAGATGAAATTCTATCGTAGGGTGACCCTTCTGGGGAAACAGGTGGCGCCGAAAGCATGGCCACACCGATGTAGCTGTCAAATATTGTGGTCGCTTTTAAAATCGATCGGCCCGATTTTCGCATTGCCGACGGAAATGGTTAGGCGCGTCACGCACACTGTCAGACCTCACATGCACGTGCGTTCTTTCTCCCCCCACTTTTGTTTCCTCCCGTCACTCTGTTACGTCATCCTCTTCTTGAATTGTTTGCTCGTAAAAATAAAAATAAAAATTTAGCTAATCGATAGATTACCTGAGAGCTTGAAGCGCGTTATATACGAGCAGTTCGGGAGCACATTATCCAAAGTTATATACGGCAAGTTTCCTGGAAACTGAATGAGAAAGGAGCAAAAATGAGGTCTGCACGGATATCCTCATCATGTAGAACATCAACAGGTCGAGTCAAATAGCCGACGCTCCCTTTGCAAGAGCATAATTGACGTTTGCCTTGGAGCCCCGTCAGAGTACGTCCAAGATTTAACTTGTTTTCCGCACCACATACGCGTGTACGAAGAGGTTCGAGTTTTCCGCACCACATACGCGTGTACGAAAAGGTTCGAGATTTTCGTACACTGACTTCTTAACACTTCGTCGTGGCTTTTTTTTTCAAAAAAATATATAATAAAATGTGACCACCACGCTTATACAAATTATTAATCCAAGTAAAGTAATCACTTTGTATTTCAATGTTTTGTCATTAATCGAACGTGTTCCTGCATGTCGGTTACAAAAATGAAATGAAGATTCCTTACGAGTATGTCAACGATTTATCTATGACGATTTCAAGGCTCGTTTCGCGGTGATGAGATATTTTTTCGATATAGAGGCCCCGTCGTGAAGTTGGGACCGATAAAGTCTGATCCGCACGAATGCCCGCAGGTAATAGAGTCGCGTTGCTTCGGTCGTTCTTCTCGCATCTTCGTGGACGCACAACTCTCGTCGCGCAATCCAGACACATAATAATACGTTGCGATGGATCGCGCACGAAAGAGCTGGCCCTTTCCTCGCACAGATACTACCGCGAGACTCAAAAACATTAAAACTCGTGGCTTGGCTTAACCGGGCTCCACACGCCACGCATCAAACACAACGAACGACACACCTCCAACGGCCAACATTGGGAGGGGCAGGCACAGGGACAAACCGTCTTCTAATGACCCATAATTGCTGTACGAAATCCCCGAGACTCATGTTCTCTAAGTAAACGACGGCGAGCTGGGCTCGCAGGCCAGTCGATCAAGTATCTAATCAAGGCGTGTCGACGATACTCTCGTCGTTCACACCTACGGTATCATTCTTAATTATTCCGAGCTATAATTTTAATCTAGTACCCACATAGGTATATTGTTCCGTCAGTCATGTCCTTATCGATCGGGAATTAGCTATCACCACTGCAATTAGCTTATTTGTAATAGATTTTTAAAAATTTTTAACTAACATACCAATGCTGCCACTGACCGACAGTATTGTTCAAGGGTCTGATTATATAGAGTCGAAAGAAATATATATATATATATATATTTTTTTTAAATAAAGAAAATCACGGGCATGCGGTCGAACATAGGATGAAATAAAAAGGCAGAGAAGAGCTACTTTGTGAAAATATCGGTATCAGGTGTGCCGGTGCCTCGGGCATTCTCCCGGAACCGTAAGGATTTGGGGAAAATGATAGCCCTCTCAGTCATTACAGGGAGTGAGGCCCGCAACCCTTCGCCAAGTGCACAGGTATGCCCGGCATCCGACGATTATCAACGATTTGGACGAAGGAGAATGCGTGCGTGTCGGGGATCCCGTTCGTACAGTCACCCCTCGAGTGAATGCGGGGCACGCTCGTTCAATCTCACACAATCGAGTTCATTGTACTATTACTAATTCAAATATAGAGTAAATGCACAGCACGAAGATTGAAGTAGCTACACGATACCACAAAAATCAAGAGGAAGAAGAGGAGAAGATGAGTTTAATCCTAGCCTCATTCTTTGCCCCGTGGCGGTTTTAATCTCGAACGGGCACTCCGAGGGTACCTATATCCCGGAGGAGAAGGAAGGATTTGCAGAAGCCGGGGACGTCGTGAAGGAGAGATAAGGAGCCCCGGAGCGGACAAAAAGCGCGGCAGGCTAGGTAAGTGGGACAGGTATAAGCGCGCGAGAGAGCGATAAAGCGTACGGCACCAGAAAGTTATGCGCGGGCACGCACGCAGTTGACTCGCCGGCTGGTTGCTGCTGTTGGCTTCGTTGTGGAAAAAAAAAGAAACTCACCAACCGCGAAATAGCGAATTTAATTCTACCGACAAACCTCGACGACAATTCTCACTCGGTGAGATATCGTACTGTGACGAAAGAAAAACCCGTTGGTCTGTGGCAGACGAAAATGTCGGTGCCGCTATATTCCGACAGCCGCTGTGAACTTTGATATAAAAAAAGTTCATCTATGCACGTGTACAGTGTGTGTTTACACACACACATATATATAGTGTGTGTGTCTTGTGTATATATATATATATATATATATTTAATTCTATGTCTATGTGTATATATATATATATATATATATATATACAGAATACACAGAGCCGGCTATCGGATGGAAAATTTTTTTGGTTGGTCCTACATTCTCCCGGGAACACGAGTTTGCATATTTATGCGAATTTTCGCAGCAGTGACACACGCAACGGGGTGAAGAGAGTTGGCGAGTACGCGTCACACAGAGGAGTCAGAGGTGGAAAATACACTGGTACTATCTCCAGGCCGTTGCGACGCCTTTCCCTCTCGCAGCGCCAAGTCTGAATGACGCCTCGTTAGCTGTTTCTGTGAGCGCCCCGATGTTACGTTCTCGCTTCGTCACCTTCCGGCCACACATCAGTCTGACGATGTAGCGCGACTTCCATAGACGCATTTACTTTATCGCAAGTTGTCGAAAAATTCGCATATACCCTTTGACGTGGGACGTGTAACAACGACGGTAAAATCTTTTGGTGAATTGCGAATAAAAAGGGCCAAGAGAACTATGATTGAGGGCGTCAGTTGAGAGTCCCCGCGCAGTCAGAAGATAAAGGACGAGGAGGAAAGACGCATTTGTAAATTCGGTAGCGGTTCGGTGCGGTCTCACAACTCCCTAGCGGCACGAGGAAAGCCACGAGTAGACCGTGAGCTCCGGACGAACGACGGGACTCTGCTGGAACTTTGCCTCGACGATAAAACTATGCGAAATGAATAAAGATAAAAATACAATAGAGGGAGGGACCGACCGACCGCACCAGCACGCGATATTACGTATTACGCGGTGAAATCTTATTTATGGCCATTCGGCAGATCCCGCTATGGCGAGGACCGCTCTAATATTTTACCGCTTCGGTTAAATAAGAATTCATAATATGAGCTAGCACCGGTGGGACCTCTCGTCGTTGTCGGATCCACACGAACGAGCTTTTATATATTTCTACACTTACGCCTTTTTCGATTGAATTTTTCGAATTTTTCGATTGAATTCTTCATTGTTTAATATGATACAACATGCTCAACTAGCGGCAGATCAATTCCATTGATCTGCCGCTAATTTATAAGCTTACCTCATGGCGAAATATGATGCAGTAAACATCGTAGAAAATAATAATTATTCTATGGAAGAAACCGCGTATATGCGACCTTGATCGACAAGAAGCGCTAAACCGGAAGTGGTAACCCCTGCACCGGCAGCCGTGAACTCGTCTCATTGCGCCTTGTCGCCATCGGCGGAATCACGCAGCTTATTGTTTCACGGTAAAATTATTCGTAACTCGAAACAACTATGGATGTTCGGTACTCGCCTTTCTCGTCGTCAAACGACTTCCGTTGCCGCTATGCGGGGTCAACCAACAGGATATCGCTCGGCGGCTTTCAATCTTTCCCGTCGATTGTCTCGATGCTAATGAGCATCGTTTGTCTTCGTATTGGTAAACCTCAATTATTTTCAAGCTATATTTTTTCCAATCGCTCGCCATTTAGCCGAGGCGACTAACTAGAGAGACAATCTGTCATTCTCCTTGTCGTTATTTTAGCCAGTTAAAACGTAGTCCAGCACCTGCCCAAAGTTTTACGTTAAAACCTGCTCAAACGTCTTTGCACTCAACTTTCTCGTTCTGGTGGCAGTTGGCGTTTCTTACTTGCTCCTCGAGGAGAACGACTTAATAAAGCCAGAGACTTTTCGCTACGCTGCATTAACCCGGTACGTGACTGGATCAGCCGTTACTCTGTTCCAGACTTTCTGTACGATCCCTATCAAACCACCCTCTAACTCTTTCGGCAATGAGTGGGTTCTTCTGGAATCGTCACCTGGCTGACCAACGCTGATACCAAGTTTGTGTATTTTATTATACCTGGTCCACGGATAATTATTTACGAATCTGGTATGTGAAAGAAGCAAGAGAATATTTGAGAGCATTGTTATATACAAATCTTTAGGCGCTGCTTGTGTCACGAATTTTCAACCCCTTTTCTCATGGCTCGAACGACAGAAAAGGCTTGCCGGATTGTAGTTGTTCTACTATATATATGCGCAGGGGAGAACTTGGTCGGCAGTCGTCATCCCGGTATTCCCGGAGGATACGCCTCGTTAATCCGTCGGTGGGTGTACAGGCTTCCCGTGTGAATATCCTAATTATATTAGCGACTCGGCTTCGGGAAATGTTGGGACCGTGCGGCAGCACGAGAGTCCGCGGCGAACCCGCAATTCTACACTCGACGGTACCCAGCGGTCCATTGTTTTCAGGGATGAGAGGCAAAGCTACCGAGAGACAATCGAGTGTAGGTATCCTGCATGCGTGGTCCAGCAGTTATTAAGACAACAACAGCCCAATCTAACATGTTCGGTTAACGTTTTCTTTCCTTTTCGTCTCAATCTTGCCTGCTCGCTACAACATGGAAAACAATTTGAAGCCGATATTTCTAAAACCTTGCAAATTATGTAGATCATTATCACTTTGCAAATTCAATGAGAATTAATCGTCGAACGAATGGACTTTAAAACATCGTCGATAGGAATGCGGTATTATATCCGAAGGTATACGAAGATTCTTATTCGGAGAGTGAAAAGAAAAAAAAAAAACAAAGTTAAGGAAGTAGTACGCGGAGCAGGAAGAGAAGAAGACGAGAGAGTATTGATCCCGCACCCTCTGGAGTAGAAACCCCTCTAGCTGCTACCACTACCGCTTGCTAGGACTGCTGCGGCTGCTGCTGGCCTAACCCCGCGTCCCGGTACAGCCATCACCCCCAAACCCCCGCCCTCTATTCCTCCCGCTGCTTGTTGTGTGCTGCATACCAATTTGCTTGATTTTTTCCCTCCTCGCTCTGACTCGCTCTCGTCCACCCGCCCAACTTCCTGCCTGCCCTTATACTCCAACGGATCGTCGTCGTCGTCGTCGATGCCTTCGCTGTGTTACTGTTCCCGTCGTCGCCAGTGACGTCGTCGTCGAGCTGCACGCGTCCACGGTCCTTCCTCTTACTCAGTTTACAGAGTAAAAGAACGAAAGCCCCTCTCTCGTCTAGTAATGTCGTTTGCCCGTTACCGGGGAAACCTGATATCGATATATCGTTATAAAGCGGTGTCGAGCTACAAAGCTATCATGAAGCGAGCGGTTAACGTTACCGCCGCTTTGCTTTACGCCGCTGTGCTGCAAGCATCTGTACTTGTCCACTATGGGGGATAACAACCATCATTTTTCTCTCGCTTGCCGTACGACCTGCCACAAAGGTAGGCCTCTTCCGTTAATACAAATAAATTCTTATAACTTGGGGCATAATTAAAATTGTTTTAATTCCGGTCTCCCTAAATCTTTAAGAGAACCTGCAGATATTACCGAATTACTATAGGCTACTTAGCGAATGTTGATCCGGCAGTATGGTTACGCTAGGGTAAAAAATCTTGTGGTATGTCTTGTATGCTGACGTAGAAAGGGCATGCGGCAGGTGGGTAAGATTTGTCTGAAGCGTAGTAACGAAACTCGAAGCGTATCTCGGGAACGCATAGTATTTCCGTGCGAACAAGACAGAGACACACACAGACCGAGAGAGAGAGAGAGAGAGAGAGAGAGAGAGAGAGAGAGAGAGAGAGAGAAACAGAGAGTGAGATAAGGGCGATAATGGAGGTGAGAGAGGAAGAGAACAACTCAGGGTACGAGTTTCCTGAACCCGCCGAGCAGATAAACCTGGCCTCGTCTGGAATCTTCTATTAGCAATTACACTTGTAATTGTTTCCTGCAATATGCATGGAAATAGTAGAATTATTTAAAAACCACCCAGTTGGCACGGTGGTTCCTCAGTTGCGGACGGACTTTCCTCTCGCGTTTGTCCTTCCCTGTTTCATTCTTTCGCGCTCGAACAGGTCTTCCCTCCTTACGAAGGTCTCTTCTCTATCGCAATCCACGTATACGACTTGCCTGGTAGCTCGCTTTTCTCCTCAATTTTCCTATCTCGAATCGGGTTAGAAACGATTGAGGTACGGCAAGGAGAGCGACTGAGGGTGGGTACCAGCCCGAATAAGAATCTCCGACACGCTTGATGTTTAATGGGCCGAATAGTATTTGTTCGCGGGGAGGTTACGACGATATTGTGCCACCCTCGTCATCGATTCGTGAACGTTTATACGATGATCTCGAGAGACATTGTCCAGCGAATCCAAAATGTCTATAATCTCACATCCATGGTACATAATAATAATAATAATAATAATAATAATAATAATAATATAATAATAATAATAATAATAATAATAATAATAATAATAATAATAATAATAATAATAATAATAATAATAATAATAATAATAATAATAATAATAAATAAATAAATAAATAAAAGTCGCGAGTTAGTGTCTGACAAGTGTACGCGGGGTACGTGTAGAAATCGTGATCGAGAGGTAGGTCTTTCGAGAGTCAGCGGGATACACTCTCTCACAGGAAGAGTCCGGAATCTTTGCGTAGCACGGTGGCCATTGCATTATCATAACCGCATTCTCGGTGCGGCGAATCGTCGAGGCTCGCGTCGTGAGGACCCTCGCTCACTCCCACTTGCAGTTGTGAAAGCATGCAGTCTCGCGCGAACAACCCAACCCCTTCGCTCGGAAGAAAAGGTAAGGGGAGTGAAACTCGGCAATCGCGTGCATATACGAAGACGCGACGACTACGTGCGGTACCCGACCAGCTTCACTAGCGTTTCTCCCTTATACGAATATCTGTGCTCTTTTCGGCTGCCGCAGCTATTTTATAATGCTGCAATTTATACCCCCCCCCCCTCCCCCAGTTTCCATCACCATAGGACGCTAATTTTCAAAATTTTATTATTATTTAAAATGAATTTCAAAATGTCATTCGGTTTAAACATCAATAGATTAATCCTTTCTGCAACCGCAATCGGCATATCATGGAAGAGAATGATTGGGAGAATTAAAAAGACAAAGCGCTGAAAATAATGGCGTCACTGCCACGTACGCGCTCCATACACGTGATGTGGAGGAACGGTAATCGTCCGTCTCGTTAACGGGATACGGGATGCGTTGATCGGTATGTGGGGTACGATGCAAGCGATGGAGACACGCGCGCCGTCGTATATACGCGACATTGTACAGCATGCCACCATTCCAGCCGTGGGACGCGCGACCATCGCGACTGCCACGATCGTCGAGTGAAATCAACGTTTTTCTAACCGATAGATACGCGACTCCGCGCCAAGGGAGCCACGATCCCAGCAACGAGCCAGGCAGTATAATATCTCCCATCCGTTTCTCATGTCATGTGTGCGCTCTCTGTGTCGCTCTCATATTCTGTCGCTGTGCAGACTTGGGCGGTATATGATATCGTATCGAACGTCAGTGGAGGTGCCGACTGTCGGATGAGAGGGAGAATCGAACCACGAACTGTGCCGTGGCTTGGTTTTAGGTCAGATCGTGCCTCGAAAGCCAATCGGCCGTGTCCTGTTCGATTCGTCGGCGTACCTCTGCGAGAGATACTCACCGAGTGTACAACCCGTCGATATCGATTACGTATTTTTGCGGCTTGCGAATACGTTCCTCACCTCTATTGCTATAGCGACCTCCCGAGAGCCTCGTACCTGTCGATAATTAATCGCGTTAGCATATCAGCCCTTTTATCAAAGTAATGGTATTGAAATTTTTTTTAGCGCCTCTTCCGTACGAATCTTTCTCAGCAATACCGACCTACATACAGCCAGTCCATATCAATTCACTGGAAAAAAGATGTAACAAAGATATCGAGGGTGCTGTGCTTATAGCTATAATCGATAAACTCCTACCAGAGGAAGACACCGATCCGGCGGGCGCATAATAAAGGTGAAACCTTATTCAAATAGGATCGGTGGGAGAAAGTTAAAAGAGTCATCTGCCGATAGTCGCGGGTCAAATGTGAAAGAGATACCCTCGCTCGAGCAATGTGTCGTACGTAGATACGTACATGTTGTACATGTGTCTTTCTCGCTGACCAGAAATTTCGTTTTTACGTGCGTTGACGAGATTATGGATACCATATCGATTAGTTGGACAGTTAAGCATATGCAAGGCAATGTTATCTATCACTCGTTTATTTATTAATTGTTATACACCGTATCTCGACATGTTTCCAAGTAACGGTACATTATGTGTCGTTTTAGAGTTTTACGTTTGTTGTCGATTTATTCGTAGAATAGATGGAACGATCGAGATGCTGTGTGGTGTTGGCTGCTGCTGCTGTTGCTGCGGTGACTGCTGTTCAGGAGAACTCGTGATAGCTGCCGCTCTATGTCTCACCGGACGTAACGTATACCGGTTTTCTCTAACAACATCTAACGACAATCACATCAATCAAGGGACATCGCGAGTTAATTCCAAGTTGCGATGCTCGTGATCGTGCGGTAGATCGGTTAGGTATCCGACGCGCCACTAGTCGATCGATACCTTATCCTGGGGGCATTTCATTATTGCTAACGCATGCGGCGTGTGAGAAAAATCCAACGCACACGCACACGCACACGCACACGCACACGCACACGCACACGCACACGCACACGCACACGCACACGCACACGCACACGCACACGCACACGCACAC
>JAPYZC010004790.1:0-11794 GCA_030522665.1 Ichneumoninae sp. A BG-2022a | reverse complement strand
TAACAAAACTTTCTCCTTCGGCATCGTCACATTTATAGTCTTTCGGACTATGAATATGAACTAACTTCCCCGACGGTCGACCGTACACAGTAAAAAGGAGTTCTACATTCGTTAACTTTTTTTTTGTCCACCAACGTCCACAATATTTTTTTCAATATAAGAAAAAAGTGTCTCAAATTACCAAAAATTTTTGTAAAATGTACAATATTTTATTTACAAAATTAACGAACGTGTTTGCGAGATGGACATTTTATTGTTTTAATTAACATAACTTTCTGTAAAATGAACAACATTTTCTGTTTTTAATTAAGAAGGAAAGAATTGTGTCACGTTTGTGGACGAGAAACGTTGGTAGCTATTTCACTGTGAATTCCGCACTGGCCGGGTGGGACGAGAAAAGGAAAAGAGAAGCCAAAACAAAAATTAGGCAAATTCAAACGAGGTTGCGACGGAGGGTTTGTTACGGGTGTGGAATGGGAATGAGGGTTCGTTGCAGGGAGGTGGTACGGCGAGGAGAAGCCGTGGTGGACCAGCCGGATTGGCGGCGTTTGTGATCCACCATTGCATCGGCATACCGCTCGAATTGCTCGACTCAACGATCTTACGCAGTTGAGCGATGGGCTCGTGGAACGGACGTACACGTGCAGCCTGCAGCTGCGGTACGTCGGAATATTCACGATTGTCGGGCCTTGGGGAGCGAACGAGGAAGAGGAAGTGGGAGACAGGAGGATACTCCTTGGAGCTTGATGCTCGTATCGCCGGGCTAGAGAAATCCAGGCAATATCGTATGTATCCCTGGTGAAAATTGTGGAGCGTTACTTCGTGGCCTGACCAGGCCTTGTCAGAGCCCGATGGAACACTGGAAAATTTCTGTTACGGTAAACCACAATCGGTACTTTAACGAAACGGTAAAAATACGTTATGGTGATCCAAAGAGTGTTGAATTCAGGGTAAAAGTGGTTGATATGGCCCACCCCGATTGCTACGTAAATCAGTGATTTATGGCCTTGTCGAGACCCAATGTAACGGTTGAAAAATGTTACCAGGGTAAACTACAATCGGCACTTTACGGAATGGTACGATCCGTTACCGTGTTTCGAAGGGATTAATATCAATTTGGGGTAAAATTGGTTGATATGGTCCACCCCGATTGCCACGTAAATCAGTGATTTATGTCCTGTCAAGGCCCAATGTAACGGTTACAAAAACTCTTCCAGGGTAAATCAGAATCGGTACTTTAACGGACTGGTAAAAATACGTTATTGTGATCCAAAGAGTGTTGAATTCAGGGTAAAAGTGGTTGACATGGCCCACCCCAATTGCCACGTAAATCAATGATTTATGGCCTTGTCGAGACCCAATGTAACGGTTAAAAAATTCTACCAGGGTAAACTACAATCGGCACTTTACGGAATGGTACGATCCGTTACCGTGTTTCGAAGGGATTAATATCAATTTAGGGCAAAATTGGTTGATATGGCCCAGCCCAATTGCCACGTAAATCAGTGATTTATGGCCTGTTAAGGCCCAATGTATCGACTTAAACCTCTACCAGGGTAAACCACAATCGGTACTTTAACGGAATGGTAAAGATACGTTACCGTCATTCGAGGCATTAATATCAATTTAGGGTAAAAGTGGTTAATATCAATTTAGGTTAAAAGTGGTTAATATGACCCACCGCGATTGACGCGTAAATCAATGATTAATAACCGAGCCATATTCAACGCTTTTTTCAGCTGAAACGATCTATCTAAAAACCAAACATAACCAGGTCACCGAATGTATCAAAATAATGAAGGTTGTTTTCATTGATACCGTCCGGTGATTGGGCTATCATACGCATCCACAGCGGGAAAATGTTCGGGAGAAACACCCGTCACGCCGGAGGCGAAGATATATTGTTTTTCGCAATTATCAATGTCCCGGTCCCGGAAAAAAATCCTGTCGTATTCGCTCTATAACTCAACAACAATCAACGGCAGGAAAAACAGAGAGAACACAAAAAACAGAAAAAAAATAAAAAAAAAAAAAAAAAAAAAAAAAAAAAAAAAAAAAAAACATGAGGAAAAACCAATGAAAATGGAGATTCACTGTCGGCTCCGCCGTGCCGGCGTGTGACGTTCCAGGGGTTTAAGATAAAAGGAGCTTTGTTCGAAGCTCCGAAACGAGTGAAGGTGCGAACGAGTGCCGGGTAGATGTGTGTGAAAGCCCGTCAACCCGGTCGGCTGTTAATAGTGGCTCGGAGGCGTGCGAATGGAATTGAATCGAACCGGTCGGAGAGTATATTGAAGTAGATATACGAGCTGGTATTACCCCATGTATGGGGCATCGATTGTTCCCACCGTCGTGTTGTGCGCGCCCGCAGCGTCAGCCCGACCCCCTCCACTCGCAGCGTAATAAAGTCGGATAATTAGCTGGCTAAGCACTCGTCTTTCTTGGAGCGTTTCTCCACCCGCTCTTTACCTCGAGAGTTTCCACCGAGTAACGACTCCCAGGCTCGGATGCGGCGCCCCTACCGAACCCTCTCCCCTTTTTGTCCTACAGCCGCCGGCGCTGTTGCTACACTCCTTTCTTTCTCTCGTAGGGTAGAGCGGGGCAAAATGGGGCAACGGGGAAAAACGGGGTTTTTGGGCAAAACGTCATTTCCAATAATTTTTGGATGCCCAAATTCGCCCTATCGGATACATCAGGCCCAGGTTTGCCACCTTGGCCGATCCAAAAATCATTGGAAAATTTAGTTTTGCCCAAAAACCCCGTTTTGCCCCGTTGCCCCATTTTGCCCCGCTCTCCCCTACCTATACATTCGTTCTGTAACGACTGTACTACATGGTGGGGGGAGGGGCGAAGGAGGATATAAGATGAAAAAAGAACGTAAGAAAGCCGAGAGCCCCGAGTGATCGTGCCTAATCTGAATCTTGAACCCAGCGGTGGTGCGCATCGACTCTCTGTGGCCTCGTAGGGTGAAGAACACTCCCTTCTGCCCCCAGGCGCCTTTGTAATAGCCTCATTATTGCAGCTGTAAGTGCAGTATTTTTTTTGTTATTTAAAAAAATGATAATAACCGTGGATGTTAAAATGGAGCACAGGAAGGAAGAGAAAGAAAAATGAAAAAAAAAGACATGCCTTTGTCCTCGGCGAAATGGATGTTACTGACTGGTGCTCCGATGCTTCGTACTGGGAGGACGGAATGTTGTGTGTATGTGTAGGGTAAAAGTGGTGAATATCGCTGATTTGCGTGTTAATCGGAATGTCCCATATTCACAACTTTTACCCTATATTATTCCTATATTCGCTGTCTAATTTGGGTCGGAAGAACTTTTTTCATTTCCCTCATCCCGTAGTGCGACTGTCTGCGCCTGGAGCGATGTCCCGGCAGTCGCAGTGCGATGGTCCGTGGCGGTAGAGACAAACAACTTTTTGTAAAACGACCACGAAGAGTCCCGCTTTTCGGGCATGCAAAGGGTGGCGGAAGTTGGGCTTTTTAGTGTGGCATCCGGAACACACACGCTAGTTACTTTTTCGCACTCTAGTTACTCTTTGTAACACGTTCACAAAAAGTCACCTTTTCCGCGTGTGCAAAGTGTGACGAAAGTGGCTTTTCAGTGAAGCATACGAAAGCCACAGTGGTTATTTTTTGCACATCTTTTCAACACTTAGTCATTTTCAGCTAATTGTTTTAAACACCTAGTTTACTCTTCTTGAAACACGTTTTTTTAAACACCCAGTTACTTTTACGCACGCTTTGCAGGCACGCGAATGGGGACTTGTGCACTGGTGCCAGAAAGTACAGAACTCACCTTCGGCTCGTGCGGCCAACTTTACCGACTTCTTCGAAGGTCCGCTCTCTCGCTTTCGTATCCCAAAGTGCTGTTCCAAAATATAGTGCATTAGAAGCGGAGACCCGAGAGGAGGAACATGTGTTTCACCGTCTCAACGGTACCGAGGAGAATAGTGTGGATGCGGTAGGGATTCCTCCTGTCCGGGAGTTACTCTCCCCCTTCGCCGGGAAGAGAGAGTACAGCTCGATGGATATCCGATGGGGATGAAATTCCACGAAAATGCAGCCTGCATGGGTGCGCGCTACATCGGATTCCACCGCGTCGTTTCGCGATATTGGTATCCGCATTATACCGCTGGAAACCTCTCTCCTCTCTTGTGCACGGTGCTTGCGCTAGCACAATTCAACCCCCCCCCCCCTCCCCCAGCCATTACATATAACTATGGATACCAACCCCCCTTGGTGCAGTCGCTAATACATATATACATTTATAATGCATACGAGGGGGGTTACGCGCTCAGAAGCTCTTCTGCTCCCGCGACTTGCATCGGTACAGTTATATGATCGCCAAGGGAATTCCCTTAAGCCCGATTTTTTGGGTTTATCCCCGAACTCATCTCAAAACCGGGCTTACTATCCAACAAGTCGGGTAAGGACAGGGAGTCATCCAAAATGGACTGACCCCGGTTTATTTGGCTTCCCGGGATCAAATTTTGTATCTCTTTAAGGTACCCAAAACAATATCACCACGGAAAGAAGACCGAGGATGTTGAAGTTTGAGAATGTGTTCCCCGCAGACAGTCCCTACACTGAGAAAAACTTATACAGTAAATAGTTCCCAGGGGGGGACGTCTACATTTTACAGTTACGACAATGACCAAAAATTGTAATTGTAACTACAATTATAGTTTCATCAATTGAGTTTATACTATCACAAACTATCTATATAGACGTTCCCCTGGGAACTATTCGTTATAGTAGGAAATACCATCCGTTTTCTCAGTGTAGGATTTTTCTGGTCTATCTATGAACTCGTGTCGAAATGGGGCAAAATGGACTGACCCCGGTTTATTTGGCTTCACGGGATCAAATTTTGTATCTCTTTAAGGTACCCAAAACAATAAAACCACGGAAAGAAGACCGAGGATGTTGAAGTTTGAGAATGTGTTCACCGCAGAAAGTCCCTACACTGAGAAAAACTTATATAGTAAATCGTTCCCAGGGGGGACGTCTACATTTTACAGTTACGACAATGACCAAAAATTGTAGTTGTAACTATAATTATAGTTTAATCATTTGAGTTTATACTATCACAAACTATCTATATAGACGTTCCCCTGGGAACTATTCGTTATAGTAGGAAATACCATCCTTTTTCTCAGTGTAGGAACCGATTTTTGTGGTGTATCTATGAACTTGTGTCCAAATTGGGCTTATCATCTGAAAATTAGGGTAATAAAGAAGGGAGAGGGGCAAAATGGACCACTTCCAGTTTATTTCCCTCTCCGAGGAAGAATTTAATTTTCGTATCTCCTTAGCGACCGAAAAGATAGAATCACCGAAACAACGGCGGAGTTGTCGAAGGTTGAGAGGATGGAAAACACGCCGAGGAAGAATGCGCGGTGCAGAAACAACTTAAATCGTCGAAACTCGAGAGGCGAAGCGTGAACTTTCAATCCCAGCGCGAAAACTCCACAATGGATTGATTCTATGCCTGCAGATGTGTGCGAGCTCTAACCTCGCGATTGCCGGACGGGCGAAAACGACGAAAAGTTTATCGAGTAAAGAGACGAAAATTTCTCTTGTACCGAAAACTCCCCGGTGACGTCTGGGCGCGTTGTTGAGCGGAGGCGAGAGGAAAACGCGACACTGCTGCGAACCTCCGATCAAACATCCGCGCATTTCCCGTTCTTCGCACTTCGCCCCTCCCTCGCCTTACTTCGGTATAGTGTGGTAGTCGGTTAAAGTACGCGCGATGGTAAGAGAAGGGAACAACAGTGGGAAGAGAGCGAGGGACGAACTCTCGCACGTACCAAGTTTTGATTGTTTTCGGAACGGTACCGACCTCGTGGCGCTCTCCCAAACTCTCATTCTCTCTTCCCTACTCTTCGTGATTCCGACCCTTCGGTCCGGGCACGCGGCCGTGTAACGTCAGTTCCGCCAGCCCCCACCCCGCCGTTAATTCAATCGCATCGTTGATAACTTCCGGTCGTTACTACCACCGCCAACCGGGAGGGGCACAAAACTCCGCGCGGACCCAGTGCGGAGGGCAAGCCTTGGTTTCTTGCTCTCCACCGGCTGGCGTTCAGCCCCGGTGTTCCACTCCGTTCCGACGTTGGGAAGAATGGGGATTGCCGAACGGCGTGTGGGTGTTTCGCACACAAGGAAAAAAATAATTAGTTGTCACGACCAACTGCGTGGTTAATTCGACGACTAATTGGGTTGGGTAATTAATTGGTGGATCATAGAAATTCAGGTATTTGCCTGAGGTCGAGTAATTGGTGACAACCTGATTATTACAATCTGTGAGTTGCACTGAAAATAATTATTAGTTGGAAAAGCCGATCTTTAAAGAACGGTGCAAAGGAATTCACACGGATGCCTCATTTATAAAAAAAATAAAAAGAAAAATTACTAAAATTTTCCGCACATGAGGATGTCAAAATCGATAAACTAACTTTCTCATGGAGAAAGCTATATGCAAATTGGTTTGCATATAGGAATAATCAGCAAAGCTAATGTTACACCGTTAAACTCGAACGATTGCCGTGCTTATATTTCAATACATTCGGATAGTCAAAATCTCATTATCGTTTCGATTTTTTATACAGTCGACCCTTCAAGCTTGCGAGCGAGCAGCGAAACTCCTAACCGAGGATTTTTCTATCGCCGGGCTTATCCTTACAATTTTCTTTCTCAGCAGTTCACAAAAAGAAGGGAAAAATGGGACGAGACGGTTCCACGATACAATGAGATCGAACCCCGAAGTTATTCAAGACCGTCCGTTCTCCGCACGGAGACTCCTTCCTCTCGTTATTCCAATTAGTAGTATTGGATACTATAATGGTATTAAAAAAATAGAGGTTTCGACCCCTTTTTTAAAAATTCGTCCGTAGCGCCATCGTTCCCTCGATATAAATGATAAATCATGGGGGAAGTGAGGGGACCGTTCAGTATATTAATATGCGATATAGAACTCGAACCAATGAGAATTCGGGCCTGGGGCGGTTGAGAATCGTATATGCGGCTGCTAGCGACTGTGTCAGACGTCTATGTACGTTCCAGATTCTCCCACGACGTAGCTCCATCCACCTCCACCTACTCCGACGTACGTATTTGTCTGTGTATTTAACCTACATGCGTTCGCCGCAGTTACATACCTATTGCCTTATACCTAGACACACACGTGTCCTACTACGACCATCCTGTGTCGTCGCTCGTCGAGATAGCACCACTACGAGTTGAATATATGCGTGCAACACGAATTGGAACTTGGTGGGCGGAAATCTCGGCAAATCTACTCTCTGCTACTCTGCATCTTGCTACTCCCGGCCACTTCAACGGATTCCACCAAATTCCGTATACAGGGTGTAAAGGGAAATTTGTCCCGGCGGAGTGTGGAATTGTGTTGCGGCTTCGATAACGAACCGGGTCTACATTTTTGGGAAGGATTTCACAGTTTCCCATTACCGAGTTAAAGGATAGAACGTGTCTCATCCCCAATTGCGAACACTGGTCCGTTTTACCCTTGTGTTCCGTTTTTCCCCATTTGCCCTTAAACCAATCAGGACACAAGATCAATCGCCATCTGCCGTGAATGCTAGTTGGCCTAATCATTGAGTGGTCAAATAAAACATTGCTTTGTTAAGGGATTATTTGCTTGGATTTATTCAAAATTTGGCGATTGGAACAAACATTTTTGTTGTACCAACGAAGTGCACCTTTGAACGTATGTCACCGTGCATTTGCTTCATCCAACCATTTCTTTTTATCACTGTAACTACAAAGACAATGGGGTATCAATCATTCGATCAGTCAATCATTCTGGCTAAGTGGAAATTTGGGGTTTTGAAGCTTGGACACGAATCTATCATTTTGCGCAACTATTTTGGGAAATCGGTTACAGCGCAGCGTGTCAGTTGTTCCCGGTTGAATACGACATACAGATCAATAGTGAAGATTGTACATGGAATGTCTCACGTGCAGTCCTTGAGGCTGTGTAAGGCGCGCTGTCGAGGAGTTCCGGGACAGATGCAACGGGAACATTCGGTCAGTCAGAGTCGACGGTCCTGTATGGGTTCACGGGAAATTGGAAAAGTTGCAGCTTATCGAAGAGATTCGGGCCGCCAAGGGGGGGTGTCGAGAGAAGCGTTGAGATAGCCAGGCCTCCGGGCCAGCCTCTTCAGGCGACGACCAAAATATGGTATTGGAGATTGAAAACAAGCTCGAGGGCGCTTCGACTTCCGGTGCGACTTTCACAAGTCGACATTTGATTCCTTGAACCACCGGTCTTTCCATATTCGAAGCGTCTCCCCGAAGTGATGCAATAGGCAACATTGTAAGAACTGAACAAACTTTGCCTTACAAAAAATCTGTGCGTTGCATGCTTTCCACGTTACCAGCCACTGAACTTTCAGCCAATGAGATTACTCGACCAACAGCCTGGCATCGTGTTCCCAATTAAAAACTGAACAAACTTTGCCTTTGGAGGAATTCTCTAAAATTTATAGTTTCCGAGTTACAAGCTGTTGAAGTTTTCAGCCAATGAGATCGCGCGCGCATATGCGCACCTCGCATGCGCTACGCCTCATTGGCTGAAGCTTCAACCGGTCGTAACTCCGAATCTATGCATCAAATTAAAAAAATTCAAAGGCCAAGTTTGTTCAGTTTTTGTTGCCGATCAAGAATCTACAATCCTCGTCCGATTCCGTGCACTTCCTGCCTCTCGCTTCTAGCCTCACCGTCTTCGCCAAAATGCATTCATCCGAAAAGTACACCAACGGCATTCGAGCATACACGACGCAGAGCCGTTGGCAAACGGCGACTACACGAGTGTCGGTATGTTCCCCGTTTTGGGACTGTACGGCAAGCATCCCGCCGGTGAATTGCTATTAGATATTATAGATGTTTGGAGTTTGCCAGGTCATTCGCAGGTGGACGGTTTGTGATCGCCGGTAGAATTCGAGTCCCGCACTCCACCGGCACAGGAAAGGAATGTGCAGGAGGCAGTTGAATCTCCTCTCTACCCCGCTTCTCATGTACCCGCCGAATGCTCGAACTTGGCTCGAGATCTCTCCACCCAATTTATGAGGGCCGAAGCATTAAACGAGATTTTATGGGCCATCGTACGAATTTTCGGATATGGCTATGCGGAACGTGCAAGCCCACACGTCTCTCGGATCCGCGGAACAGCGCGAGATCTTTCTCCTTTGCACTCAATGGCGCGCCGAACTCCGATGCTTTCTCACTTTGGCTCCTCGTGTGTGTTCCTCCATTCTCGCGCTGATGCCGTGGAAAAATAACCGGCTCCGCATGCCCGGACTGCACTCCGAATTCATGCCCGTGCCACTCGTTGCTCTCCGCTGCACACTTGCCCTTCCAAAGTTGGAATTTTACGACGTTCCCTCACTGTCTCACTCCCCACAGTCCGCATCGCTGCCCGACGCTAAACTCTCGAGTGTTATATCGCCCTCTCAGCCTCACTTTTACTACCAACTTTTCCGCGGATAATATACCTTTACTTGACGATTTTTACGTCCCTCTCCGCGTACAGTTTTCTCGTGTAAGTATACACGGTGTGTCGCACGAACGACTTCGTAAATCATATCGTAATAGAATAAGCTCTAAAATTTATCCCTGTCTTATTCAATACCGTCAACGTGTTTACGCCGTCCATTAGCTCGATCATGCTGCTAGCACCAGAAGCGACGAGACCGATGGAAACCTATCCTATAAATAGGGTCTCCTTTGAGAATACACTGTAAAAAAACTTGGTATGAAATTTAATATACTGGCACTGAAAGTTTTCATGCATAAATTGGTGTATGCTTTATTTTTAATAATGTTCTTTAATTTTACTATGAAAGTGCATTAAATTTTTATCACTATGTACGTTAAATTTAATGTACCAAGTTTTGCATAAAAATGCCAATCTGGTGCACTTCAATAAAAAATTTTTGACGAGTCTACGGACGTGTAATCTGTGGGTGGCCACTTGTTTACGAGTTTTTTAATCTAACAGTGTTTTGCATTCTGTGATTTTCAGGCGCGACGCAGGCTATAAGATGTTACAAATGCGGACAATACAACGATGGGGTAGGGAGCATCACTCCGTGCATCAACTACACCGCTCACATGCATCTCGAGGAGTGTCCACCTGCGGCCGAGTGGTGCATCGTGAGTACCAATCTTACTATTTTTATTATAGGGTAGACCGGGGCAAAACGGGGACGAGGCAATAAAACCTGCTACAACGATACCGAAAACATAGATCCATGGTTTTTCACACGAAAATTGTATAGGAACCGGTTTTGAAAGAATATTTTTCAAAAATCATCTAGGGCTAAACGCACCCAGAATTTTTTTTTTTTTTTACGGCCACCGTTTATCTTAATAAATTAAGTAAATTAAGTAAATAGTTACTTAAATAAATATTTATTTCATTTAAGTAACTATTTACATAATTTACATAAATATTTATTTAAATCAAATAAATATTTTACTTAATCTTAATAAACGGTGGCCGTCAAATAAATTTTTTTCTGGGTGCAGGGTTCCCTTTAATTTGACTTGCGGCAACTTTCGTTAGCTTCATTATTACCCTATTTTGCCCCATGACCCCGTTTTGCCCCGGTTTCCCCTACTTTTCAGAGTCCGAATCGATGCAAGCGAAGAAAAATCGACGGAAATTTGGAACTATTTTTGAATTTAGGACTTTTTTAGGATTTGCGTTTCCTACAAGAAAAAAAGCATGTATTTGGGCGTCCGTCGATCCAGAGGCCATCGTGCTATTTTCATTTGTTTTTATTTACATTTTTTTATTGTACATTCAAGTCCAAATCGTAGAGACGAAGAAAAATCGACGTAAATTTACGACTATGTGCTTTAGCTAAAAAAACCTTGTATTTGAGTATTCGACGATCCGGAGGCGTCGTGCCATTTTATTCGATGACTCGGCCCGTCTTCCCTCCCGACTCTTCCGCGAGTACAAGGCGACAACCATCAACCGATCCAAGAAACTTTTCCCTCGGGAATTTCTAAATTTAGCGGGGACCTCCCGGCGCCGAGGGCGTCTTGACATTTTTCCAGCGGAATAACGAATGACGTTATTTACCGTTTTTCGCCTTCCCTCTTCCTCCGGTCGTGTCCGAGCTCCCTCCTCCGCCGACGGACTTCCACTCCATCCGGCTGCCCTCTCGGATTTTTCGCGCTTCCGAGCTCCATTCACTATCCCCGTCTCGTTCCGCTGCCTCGTATCTTTTTCAGATCTTTACACAATAAGCCCGAAGGATTGACCAATTTCTTTCGACTCTTGGCAATGCCACTATACAATGAGCGTTTCCCTGGTAGACAACTATGGAACAAGTTTTTTTGTACGCTCGCATCGAGCTACATTTCGTTAATTTCGTCACAGGTCAAAAAGCATTTTGTTCGTTCAGCAAATATTTCTTATCCTCAAATCGCGATAATTTTTATTTAATTTCATATAAATAATTTCATTATATCTTATAATAAATATTTTATCGTTTTATGATAATATTTTATTAACAATTTTTTTTTGTCTGTTGAATCTAAATCGTTTTTACCGTCTAATGTCGCCGACTTTTTTTTGCTCCAATCGGTTGCGCCGAGAGAACAGGAGCCAATCGATAAATGAATGGTGACTGATCGCCCTTCGACGATGTCCGAGCCAGGAATGTGTGGCTCAAATCTCCACAATTTTTGTTTATTTCTTTTCATATAAATAATTTTATTCTATCTTATAATAAATATTTTATCGTTTTATGATAATAT
>JAPYZC010004787.1:0-14555 GCA_030522665.1 Ichneumoninae sp. A BG-2022a | reverse complement strand
AATTTTTTCAGATTTTTAAGTAATCGTTGATTTTTTTTTTTTTTTATAGAACAAAAATCAACGATTACTTAAAAATCTGAAAAAATTCATACGGATTCAGAAAAATAAACAAATCATTTTCATTAAAAAAAGTTTTGTTGCCGGGTAATTTGTTAACCAATTAATTTTTTGATGCATCGGTTAATAACATTTTACAATTATTATTATGCAAAATTACTCTTCTCAGTACCTTTAGTATACATGATTTTTTTCAGATTTTTATCCCATCAAGAAGTACTTACAATTTTCTCTTATTGTTGTCAAACTTGTGCGAAGTCAGCGAGCAGCGATACTCCCTCCTTAAGATTGATTGAATAATCGATTAATTTTTTTTTTTGTTTGTCATCAACAGTTACGAAAATCAAGGTCCTCACCGCCGCGGACACCCCGATGACTCTCGAGTGCGACAATCGCACGGCGAGCGACAAGACCGTCGACTGGCAGAAGGAGGGCGTCGACGTTCGCGTAGCTTTCGCCGGCAAGGAGGAAATCGTAAAGTTTAACAGCGAGAATGGCACCCTCGTAATCCTCAAGGACCACGAGTCCGCCTTCGGCAATTACACCTGCAACACGACGTCCCTGGGAAATGCCTCGGCTCTCTACAGAATCGTTCGTAAGTTATCCGACCTCATAATCCCTCAGTGCCGCCGCTTCACGGTTACGTCGCGACGCTTATTTCGTTCGGTTAAGTACACCGATCCGGCGAACGAGAAATTTTCCCCATCGACGACAATTTGACGGCGACTATTTTATTTTTTTTCTTGTCGGAGGTCAAGAAAATTAAATTGGTACGTTGTGCTGCAAGGGAGTGAAGTGGGCGATTTTCGCCGGGTGCGAAGCTTGAAATCGCACGAGGAAAATCATCCGCTCCCTCACCTGTACACTGAACAAAAAATATCAATGATTCAAGTAAAATTTGCTTGCCAAAGAAAACAAAATGTTTTAATTCTACTTTCAATTCGTGCAATGTCATATCGATTTGAAACGGTAACATGTTATGTTAACAATCTTGCCGTCGTTGTTTCAATGTCATATGCAATCGTACGAATTGAAAGTAGAATTGGAACAAACATTTTTTTCTGTGGCAGCCCGCAAGCGAATTTTACTTGAGTCGTTGATATTTTTCTTTCAGTGTACACTCGCTTTGCACGCAAGCAATTTCGTTACTTTAGCGAATTTGAGAAATAAAAATATTTATCGTTTTTATAATTTTTGTTATTCGGATACGGTCGGTCCATTAATGCCGATGTTTTATAATTACAGCGAAGCCGACTGCAATCCTACTGGAATCGGTCAGTGTCGTGGAGGGCGAAAAGCTTCATCTCGTCTGCACTGGCAGACAGACAGCGGGAGTTAAAATAAGCTGGACCTTCGCCGGCAAAAGTTACAACACCAGCGAGGGTCGCGTCAGACTGAGCCGGGACGAGGACAGGGGAATCAATCGTGCTGTACTGAACGTCGACAATATCGAGATGGAGGATCGTGGCAACGTAACGTGTCACGTCTCGTACGACTGGTCGGACACCACCGAAGGCCATTTCGCCAAGGCCGACGCCCTCCTCAGGGTGAAAGACAAGCTCGCGGCTCTGTGGCCGTTCCTCGGTATCTGCGCCGAGGTCGTTGTACTGTGCGCCATCATTCTCATCTACGAGAAGAAACGCAACAAGGCCGAGCTCGAGGAATCCGACACCGATCAGAGTCCCGATACGTGAGTCGGATACCGCATTTACTCTCTTTAACTTTTTCTACACTTTTTTTGTTTATTTTCCGTGCATCTTCTGCGATGCTCACATGTATGCTTTAAACCATAAAACTCCGAACGTTTGGAAACTCCCGAAAACACTTTTTCCTTTATAATTTTCACTTTGTGAATCGGATACGAAATTCTCTGCTTATCTTTTTCTTTATTTTTAAAAATTTTTCATACATCTCCTGCGATGCTCACACTCATGCCTTGAACATTAACACTCCGAATACTTTAACAGTTCCGAAAACACTTTTACCTTTATAATTTTCACCTCCTGAGTCGGATACAAAATTCTCTCTTCATCTTTTTCTTCATTTTTTTTTTATTCTCCATACATCTCCGGCGACCTCCACACGCATAATTTAAACATTAAAACTGTGAACTTTGAATAGTCCCGAAAACACCTTTACCTTTATTGTTTTCACTTCCTAAGTCGGATACAAAATTCTTCTTCATTTTTTGTTTTTTTTTTTAATTCTCCATACATCTCCTGCCATGCCCACACGCATGATTTAAATATTAACGCTCCGAACGCTCGAACAATCCCGAAAACAATTTCACCTTTATAATTTGTCCTGTATTCAAGGGGGGATTCGCTTGAAAGACTGCAAGCCTGTCGCGACAGCAATGTTTAACGAACAAGATAATCGATCGACAAATTATCCTTGCAACATCGGTTTACAGAAGTTGAACGTTTGACGCGCCATCTGCTAACGAGAAATTCCCTCGCGGAGCGCTTCTCGCTCGAGGAAAAACGCGCGTGGAATTTAAAGAATCGATCAACATCGCGGCCTTAATTATCTGAAAAACGTTGGCGGAGCGCCTAGCACGCTGTCCTCGATTGTTTTCCAGTTCGAAACTGTACGCGCCTTCTCTCGCAACAATTTCGCCTCGCAGCGCGGTAATTTAATTCCACGTTCAAAAGTTTTTTTTCTCGATGTGGAATTTGTTTCGTCCTATTTTATCTATTCTATCCTTGCTTACGGCTTAACGAATTTCGAATGACAGAAACTAAATTCTATTTTACCGGTTCTAAAAAAAAAAAAAAAAAGTAGAACCGATTTAATTTGGGGAGAAGACTCTGATTCGTCATATCTGCCGCTCCGTGGTCCGCTGCCACCCTCGGACCTTCCCGTTCGTCCGCCGGTGACGCCCCCCAGGCCCTCAAGTCCCGTTTACAAGACCGTACAATTCCGTTCACCCTCGAGGGAGCCGAGACGCGATTCTCCCCTCAGATCGGCACCAGCTTCGCCGACCAGCAACGAGACAAGGCGATAAGATAACGGACGTATAGGTATTATTCTACCCATGTGCTATAGCGTATGGACCTTGCCATACTGCCCATGGCGCACGAGTACTAGGGGAGAGCGGGGCAAAGTGGCACACGGGGGCAAAACGGGATAATGAGACAAAACGCAATTCTCCAATAACGTTAGGATGGTGGCGATGGTGGTACGTGGGGCAAAACGGGTTGAAAAATCCGAATGTATCGTTGGGATAAAATGGGGCATCCAAAAATTATTGGAAAATTGAGTTTTGCCCTCACTGTTCCGATTTGCCCCGCTGTGCCATTTTGCCCCGGTCTCCCCTACTATACGTATATTATGCTTCCTATCGCATTGTCTTACGTCGAAGGTTGGCCATTCGCGAAACAGAATTCCCAATCGACCGTGCGACTCCAAGATCTCATCGTTGCTGCCTGCAAGAAGCCCGGAAACCCACCCAACCCTACCGAGAAGCTCCGTCCAGTGGACGATACGCGAAGATTTTCGTTATCGGCGCCTGCGAATATCTTCCTCGGGTCGTACTCCAAAATCGGAGCTGCCAGAAAAATCTGAAAGCTCGGAATCGTCGTTACCGTCGGACTTCAGCTCATATCGAACATAAAAATTCGAACACAGCTCCGAAAAATATTTTTACCATATGAGAATCGAAAATTGTTAAAATATTCCGCGTTGCACGATATCACCAGCGAATTCACGAATAGAATCGACCGTGCGGCTCTAAGATTTCGTCGTTGCTACCTGCAGGAAGCCCGGAAACCCATCCAACCCTACCGAGAAGTTCTCTCCAGTGCACGATGCGCAAAGATTTTCGTTATCGGCGCTTGCGAATATTTTCCTCGGGTCGTACTCCAAAATCGGATCTACCAGAAAAATCTAAAAGCTCGGAATCGTCGTTGCCGTCGGAGTTCAGCGCATATCGAACATAAAAATTCGAACACAGTTCAAAAAAACATTCTTACCATTTGAGAAACGAAAATTATATAAATATATTCCGCGTTAGACGATACCATGAGCGCAAATGTCGAAGGATCGCTAAAACTGGAATAGGATACGAAAACGAGTAAAAAAAAATTTAAAAAAAAAATAAAATCGTAACCGTTGTAGCCGAAGTTATAGCGGAAGTCATATACGTCGAACATTGGCTATTCACGAAGCAGAAATCCCAATCGACCGTGCGACTCTAAGATCTCATCGTTGCTACCTGCAGGAAGCCCGGAAACCCACCCGACCCTACCGAGAAGTTCTCTCCAGTACCCGATACGCAAAGATTTTCGTTATCAGCACCTGCGAATAGCATCGTCGGGTCGTGCTCCAAAATATCAGCACCTGCGAATAGCATCGTCGGGTCGTGCTCCAAAATCGGATCTCCCAGAAAACTCAAAAGCTCTGAATCGTCGTTACCGTCAGAGTTCGGCGCGTATCGAAAATAAAAACTCGAACACGGTTCAAAGAAACATTCTACTTATTCTTACCATATGAGAGCCGAAAATTATTAAAATATTCCGCGTTAGACGATATCACGCGGGCGAATGTCGAAGGATCGCGTGAAACTTTAATAGGATACGAAAACGAGTTAAAAAAAAATTGAAAAAAAAAACATAAACAAAAATCGTAACCATTGTAGCCGACCTTATAGCGGAAGTCATATACGTCGAACATTGGCTATTCTCGAAGCAGAATTCCCAATCGACCGTGCGACTCTAAGATCTCATTGTTGCTACCTGCAGGAAGCCCGGAAACCATCAGCACCTGCGAATAGCATCGTCGGGTCGTGCTCCAAAATCGGATCTCCCAGAAAACTCAAAAGCTCTGAATCGTCGTTACCGTCAGAGTTCGGCGCATATCGAAAATAAAAATTCAGACACGGTTCAAAGAAACATTCTTCTTGTTCTTACCATATGAGACCCGAAAATTATTAAAATATTCCGCTTTACACGATATCGCGAGCGCGAACGTCGAAGGGTCGCTGAAACTGGAATAGGATACGAAAACGAGTTTAAAGAAAAGTAATCGTTATAACAGAAGTCATATCGCGACACGAAGTCGGGGCGGCGCGTATTCATGCGGATCCCGAGCCTGCCTCGAAAGGCAATTAGATGAAAAGAGGTACTTTTATCCTTTCCATCTCTCATTATCTCTCGAGTTCGTTTTTCCCATTCGTCCGGCTGCTCGTCCGGGGATGGGGGAGGGGGGTCGGTATGAAGAAAATAACGCTCGGCACTGAATATTGATGAGCCCCGGTGAGCGGTCGGACAACGACGGCGACGTTGGCCTGAAATGCCATCCGCACGTTGCCGAGTGACGAGAGACTGGAGAGCCGGGCGAGTCCTCGTCGGATAATAATGCTCGGGTCGTTTACGCGAAAGTGGGGTATAGAGACGACGACGACTACGACGAATGACGTCGAAGCTCGTGTTTTGCGCCAAGTCGGCACGGCGCAATAGGAGAAAACGGAAAGGGTACGGAATGAGGGGTTCGAAACCCAGGCTTTCGCGAACCTCCTGGGTCCTCCAACGGTTCCCTCACCCCGAGACCGATTTTCTCTGGCCCAGTTCCGGAAGCCTTCCCTTGATTCCCAGCACGATCGAGCCAATTTTCTTCGATCATCGTTCGCTCAAGATTATTGGTTTTTTTTCCCCTCCTTCCTCGCATTATCCACGTGCTCTCATTCGTGCACCTGAATAACTTTATAATTTTTTATCACATTTATCCTGCGTACGTCCTGCGAGGTTTTCTCCATCCCACACGGAGAAAAAAAAGTTGTTGGGTCAAAAAGAATTTTGTTACCATAACTCATTTATCTGCTTAACATAGGGACCCAAAATATTTTGCTGTAGCAGCCAAATATTTTTGCTGCCACAACAATAAATCGTTAACGATCTACATTTTGTTAGAGAAACAGAACTATTTTTTTCCGTGCACTAGTGTGGCATTCCCTTTGATTTCCCGCATGAGCGAGCGAATTTTTTTTGTATTTCCGCGAAAAGGTTTTATTTTAAAAATAATCGTAACATTAAATATTTTATTAAATCACATTTATCCAGCTTGTGTCCTGCAAAGTTTTATCTATCCCAGTGGTGTGGGATTTCCCTTGATGCCCAGCACGATCGATCGATTTTTCTCCGATCACGGTATACTCGAGATTATTAGATATTTTTTTAATTCTCGTTCCTGGAATTATCCGACCTTTCATCCGAGCGCCCATCACAACTTACGCTTCTTGCACATAATATTCAATAATTCTTTTTAAATCACATTTATCCTCCGGGTGTCCTACGAGGTTTTTTCTATCCCACTACTGTGGGATTCCTCCCCATTACATGCATGGCCGATTGAATTTCCTGGGATCACGAAATGCTTGCGATTATGAGATTTTTTTATTTCTCGTTCCTCGCATTATTCGTGCTCTCATTCGTCTGCTCATCATGACTTACGCTTTTTGGATACAACATTTATTTCTTTTTAATCACGTTCATGCTACGTGTGTCCTGCCAGCGCATTTAATTCCGTCAAACGAACCCTCCAAAGCCTCGTCCTCGTTTGGACACGAGAATTTTTTTACATTTACAACGAGGGGATTTGGAGGCACAAATTAACGGAATTAAGTGGATCGCGACATCCTGCTTGAATAATTCCATCATTGTCCTGCATATGGAAGAACCTGGTGATCCTTGAAAAAAAATCCAACCTTTTTGTGTGTGTGTGGGTTTTTGAGTTTGATAATAACGTACCTGCAACGATATAATCCGCTCCACTGCATCCACCGCTCATGCACGTATCATCGCATCCAGACAAGGTAGATAAAGTCATAAAGGGATAATAATTAAAATAAAAATAAAAACAAAACACAGTAAAAAAAAATATAGAGATGATTTGACGAATATTTACTTATGATCCAATTATAGCAAGCCAACGCCCAACAAGGACTCGGACGTGAGGCAGAGAAAGTGAGTCGTCGATGACGATTAAATTGGAGGACGAGGTGTGAGTCGCGAGGTGCAGCGGTCGGTGAATCAGCATCACGCGAGGCACAGCATGTAACACCATATTCCGCGGAGTCGACGATGGATTGGACTCTGAAAAGGAGGAAAAACTAAAAAATAAAAAAAATATAAAAACGCTGTTTCTCGTCGCATGCCCGGTTGCTTCTCTCTGTACGTCGTCAGCAAAATTCGTCGAGGCGTCCGGCCACTCGTGTATCGTCCCTCCCGCAACAGTCTATACCGAGCGAAATTAAAAGAACGAATAAACAACTAAAATAATAGAAAATTAATATTAAAGAAATACGAAGGAGACGCCGAAGAGAAGGAAGAACAAATGTAAGAAGAGGAAGGAGAAAAAAAGTAATTGAGAATCACTCGAGTGGTCGAAGCAGGGCGTGCCTTCTCGCGCGTCAACCCATCAATTCGTCGCGCGACGGTTCACTTTCGATTTTCACGGAACGCGCAACGCAACGGTTCACACGCCGGAAACAACTAAAAAAATAATAATAATACAAAGTAAATAAAATATAAAAATAAATAATGACTGTACGATTAAAAGAGGATGTTCGAGCGGGGGTTTTTTTTCGCACCGATCCACGCCCCGGTTCGTCGCGAGATCGAGACGCGCACGAGCCTCAGGAAGATCTCACGGCGACGAAGATCGACACTAAAATTACGCCCTCGAGTGGGCATCGTTGTCGTTATTAATTAAATATCGTCATCAATAACTATAAACTAATACCATCGTTAATATTTCTGTCACCGTTATTATTATTATTATACTATTATTAATATTATTATTATATGACTACAAATCGCGTTATTATTATGACTATTATTAATATTAATTATTGACCACCCATTATCGTTTCGATTGTTTACTCGCGGTAACGAGGATTATTGATTTAATTCGAAAAAATTCGATTAACCTAAAATTTACAGGATAGCAGCGCGGAGAGCTTTCCCGATGAGATATAATTGTAGAGTTAAGAATGTTTCACCGTGTTCCGGACACTATCGGCGATATAAAAAAAAAAAATCGCCGTTCCGCCAGCGGGACGACCGGGGACGAACGAACAGCGAGGAGCTGCATGTACACCAACGCCGATGGCCTTGTCAGTGGTGCCTCATTAATATCACGATCTAATTAATTCAAAAGGAGAACACCGCCCGGAGTATCGTTGCGAAAAAAAATGAGAGATGCGAATTAATTAGAGGAACATTCTTCGTCCCCGACAATACCGGTGACTGCGCGCGAAATAACAAAGTTTCGCTATAGTCGTCGGGTCTAAAACACCCGGCGACTCGTCAGCCTTTTCTATCTCGCGATTCCGGTACGGACGGATCGTCCGTGATTTAATATTATTATTATTATTATTATGTACTATATTACAAAAGATTAAAAAAAACAAAGCCGTATTCATAGGCTATCACGTTATAAAGCTAGAGTTAAGATAGCACTTAGTTCGTTATTCGCGTGAGAACGAGGAAACTACGAGGAACGAGCGACAATCGCTCGAGCAGCAAGAATACAAAAAAAATGAGAACAATTTATAACTATAAAAAAAAAAAAATGAAAAGTACAACACAGTTACCGAGTATCGCTCGCTGTGGTGTCTATGAATAAGGCTGTTTGCGCTGCCACAATTTATTGGAATATTCGTAACGAGAAACAATATTAATTCAGTATATAAAAACAAATGAAACGAAAATAATGATTAACAAACAAAAAAAAAACGAAAAAAATACACAAAGTTATTGAAGGAGGTTGAGAGGGGATGGAAAATGTGAATGAATAAAAAGGATTAATGAAAAATATATAGGAAGGTGCGCACGGAGAGACAGAGGAAACGAGGACGTGGCTAACGAATGACTGTTGGTATACTCTGAGATTTAAGTGAATTAATCGATAGAGATGCGACCGAAGGTGAGAGTACGTTATTTGTCGCGTGTGTCGCTGAACACGCGCGCTTCTCCCAACACACATACACACACGGAAACAATTAAACATTTCGCTTGCATAATACATAAAAATACATACATATATAATGTAAATTATATGTGATTAAAAAATACACACACACACATACACAGAGAGACGTAGGTTTAAAGAGCGTTTTGAGCGTTGACGATCTATCGACGACGGTAGTTGGAGATTCTGAGAAGCCCGCATGCCTTCAAGATCGGTACTTAAGAATAAACGATATTGACACGTTAATAGATGGTATGTTCTTACTGAAGGTTCCCTCCGTCACGTAGTCGTTGAAATACTCGAAACTCCTTCCTCCTATGATTTTTAAAATATTTTTTATAAAAAAAAGTTTTATAGACAAATAGCGGAATTTCTTCGAAATGACGAGGAGGAAAATCTCCTCGGGGGGGGATTTTCAGTTCGCCCGTGAATCAATCATATTTATGGACGGGGCTTATGGGAATAAAAGCGTACGTGGGAAAGCAACGTTCCGAAGATTCGCTGTTTAAGAGTAAACTATATTGACAAGTTGACGAGAATTTCTGGCCATCCCATCTCGTCCGCTGCCGAGGCTAGGCAGCCTCGCCGCGTAGTCACGTATCCATTATCTCCTCGGGGAAATCCGCGTCACTCATTTCGGACATTACTCACGATCGACGGATCTGGGCCAAAGCCTTTTCTTTCCCCTCCATCGGGGAGCGCCCGGTGCATCCACGCTCGCAGCTATGAGAGGAAAACTAAAGATAACATTTTGGAATTTTTTTTTCAATTAAAATGTACAGTTTTGTATATCAAAATTTCATTGCACGCGTGAGTTCGCCGGATTTTATTTTTCGACCAAGCTTTTTTCTTTCCCCGTCACCGGAACGCTCGTGGATCACGTTCGGTACATCCACGCCGGCGGCTATGATAGGAAAACTAAAGATAACATTCTGGAATTTTTTTTTTATTTAAAATGTACGATTTTGTACAAATTTTTTTTAAAATTCCATTGCACACGTGAGTTTGCAGGATTTTATTCTTCGACATGTAAAAATAAGGCCAAATACGTGGTCACTTGCTCGTAAGTTCCGAATAGTCGTAACTTTTGTTCCATTTAATCGTACGACTCGTGAAGGTTTTCATTTTTTTCTTTAATCTCTTATCTACATATAAAACCATCGACGAGTTTACATATATATATATAAAAAGGTAACTTACATAAATAGCACTGTTCGAGAACAACAATATTCGATATATCTTAGAGCATATAAGGTTCTAGGTACTTGGTACGGAAGTTGGCGAAGGGCGTGAAATTTTGAGAGACGAGCGAACGCTCTTTCTTAAAAAAGAAAATTTTACAGCGCTCGAAATATTGCGAGCGTAAAACAAGCATTTGCTTCACTCGATGCGAAAATTGCAGTTTTGGGTACGCTTCGCGTGTGTAAAGTCCCCATTTTCGCACCTTGTGAAATAAAATTTTCTACGACACTCGTGCGAAAAATGTTTTCTTAACTCGTGCGATCGCAACACTCGTCTCGGCTCGTGCTGCAAACTCACACTCGTCAGAAAAGTTTTTTCGCACTAGTATCGTAAAGTACTATTGTAAAATATTTTGTCGCGTATCCTCGAGCCCGGAAGGGAAGAAAAAAAAGCAGCATTATCTTTGGTCGTGAGCGCGATCAGCGCGACTTGAATCGGCATGGAGGAAAGAGGAAAAAAAAACACAATATATTAATAAAATAAAAAAAAATGCATTTACAAAAAAGCCTATGAAAAAGAAACTTGAGGAGTTTATTGCAATTCGTTCGGAGTTTTGGGCACGGGGAAGCGCGACGCATTGTCGGTCGTTCGCTCATCTCTGCGACAACAATATTAATAATTATAGATCACGCCCATACTGGTCGATCGCCCGTTGTGATATTATTAATTCTTTTATTATTTACAACTAACGAAAAACAGCTAACGATTCCCGGCCGCGGGCAGTGATGTCCGAGCAGCGACGCGATTTGTTACCAAACTTTTATTTTGGTGTTCGGTAACGAAGTGAGCAACGCAGTGAGCCTTTTTTTCTCTCCCGCACGAAAGCTTCCTCGAAACGTTAAATAAAAAAAAAACAATGAAAATAAAAACATCTCGACGAAGTTTAGCACCTAGGATTTCACCCTCTTCGGTTTCCATCGCGCCGTTGCTCACCGTCGCCCTCCTCACCGATATCAAATTCCACGTCGTCGTAGATCTCGCGAGACCCGACGCTTTGATTATAGACAACGGAGTAAATCAGCCCCGACACGACGTAAAAAATAATAATAATAAAAAAAATACAAAGTAAACGACACCCCATTATTTACAAAATTTCGGCATCGGTGATTGGCCACGGGTGCCGTTTACTCCCGCGTTCCGTCGAGCACGTGGATCGAGCATCGAATTTCCGACGATGGCGAGCATAAAATTGGCATCAATTTTTTTTTTTTTTTTTAATCTTTCGTTTGTCGCTCAACTTAACGATGTCCTCAATTTTTATTATTTTTGCTTCTGATTGCCATAGTCGACGTAAACGCGAACGACCTCCCCGCTGTATTTTCTCTGACTGGGCATGAAGTAGAAATCCGGCTGTTGCGAGGGCGATTGTCCGCCGTTGCTCGTGTTGCCGTTACCGGGCGACTTGAATCGATTGTTGCGACGATCCTGAGTGTAGTAGCTCGGTTGCGGTGGCGGCGGTGGCTGCCTGGAGCCCGGTGCGCGCGGCAGACTGTACGTCGCTCGCGGGGAAGTCATCTGGTGATGCTGCGGATGATGACCGTTGCCCGTGTGCTGCTGCAACCTGTGCGACTCGACGGGGTGGGCGGCGAGGGCTGCGACTGCACCGGCCGACGAGCGGGGCGCGGCTCCGCCGTCCGTCGTGTCCCTCGAACGCGGGAGACTCGACACCGGCGGTGGAGGCGCCTTCTCCTCCGTCTCGAATGCCTCGAATGCGAAATTCGTGTTCGCGCCGGAGGAATAGTCACGCCAGGCGTTGTTCGCTATGAGCCGGTCCTGCTGCAATACAAATAAAGAATTTTTTTATGTTTAAAGTTATTAAAAATTGGAAAAATATGTATTTACACGCAAATTTGAACTCTTCGATAGCTAAACTTTTCGCGTCACAAAGATCACCTGACAAGTATATGGTGGGGCCGTTTAGAAAATTAAATAAAAAATCACTTTAAACACTTTCACTATAAGAAATATTGAGAAAAAATTTTTAAAGGGTTTAAAAATGGAAAGATATGTATTTACACGCAAATTTGAAATCTTCGATAGGTAAACTTTTCTCGTCACAAAGATCACCTGACAAGTATATGGTGGGGGCCGTTTAGAAAATTAAATACAAAGTCCTTTTAAACACTTTCACTGTAAGAAATATTGAAAAAAATTGTTAAAGAGTTTAAAAATGGAAAGATATGTATTTCCACTCAAATTTGAACTCTTCGGTGGCAACACTTTTGTCGTAATAAAAATCACCTGCGAAGTGTATACCGTGGGATGCTTACATAACAAAAATTAAATAAAAAATCATTTTAAAAACTTTCACGACAAGAGATATCGATGAAATTGCCCAAAAAGGTTTAAGGCAGAAAAGATAAACTTTCATGATAGGGGGATGTGAAAAGAATGCCGGAAAAGCGTTAACCCATGCGTAGGGTGTTAGTCACGCCAGGTGTTGTTCGCTATGAGGGCTCATGCTGCAATAAAAATAAATTAATTAATGCAAAAAAATGCATTTCCAGTCAGATTTGAGCTCTTCGAAACCAACACTTCTCTCGTCACAAAAATCACCTGCCAAATATACAGCGCGATGCGTTTGTAAAAAAAAAACTCTTTAAATGAATTAAAGATAGAAAAAAAACTCACGATAGGAGATACGAAAAAAGAAAAATTCTTGAAAGCCTTAAGCCATGCATGGGGTGTTGGATACAAAAAGAAGAGTCGAGGAGGGATACTGAGATGGATTCGAGTACCTCGAAGAGCTCGCGCGAACGTCCGTCGAGTGGATATCGGCGCCGATTGATTGGAGGGAAGTCGAACGCGTTTACGAATGGGGTGAGGGTCGGTGGATATTGGGTGGAAGGTGTCGGTGATGAGGTCGATGATGTCGCGGCTGGGTTTGGTACTGCAGCTGGTGACGGTGACGCTGCCGCTGCCGCTACCAATTGGGTGAGGGACGGTGCATATTGGGGGGAAGGTGTTGATGATGGGGTCGATGATGTTGCTGCTGGGTTTGGTACTGCAGCTGGTGTTGGTGATGCTGCGGCTGCTGCAACTGCTGCTGGAACTGCTGCGGCTGATGATGATGTTTTTGATGATCGTTTTGACGATGATAGCGGGTAGCGTTCGTGCGATGAATCGGGTTGGCCGAGGCGGGAGAAGATACCAAAGGCAGCGAGTATACCCTCTGTACGCGCACAGACCATTGGGCAGTGTAGTCGAGGAGAGGCGCGCGGGTCATGCAACAACAAGCAAAGCAATAAAAGGTAGCTTCGACGTATCGACGTTATTAATTCTACTCGTAACTCCGTTAATTGCTTCGGGACTCTACGGTTATCAGACAAGATTTTGTTTTCTCTCGATCACTACGTTTTTTTTATTGGCTGATAATTTTTTGCACGATTTTCGGAAAAGGGGGGGAAAAAATTAAGACGAAAGAAAAGTGGTTTAGGGGAGTGCGGGTGCGAATGCGGATGAAAAAACACAAAAAAAAAACATACACACAAACACACACGGAAAGAACAAAGTGAGATAGAGTGAGTCACAGCAAAGTTATGCGGCGAAGAGAAGTGGAAGAGTTGGAGAACAATTTTATCGAATTATCTGGTGTACTTTGAGACAAGATATAATTTTTTTTTTGTTTCGAGTCGACCGAAATGAAAAGAATATTTGGCTGACCGATAGTCGGTCGAAGCGAACTGTTTAATTGTTTGGTACGATAATTAATTGCCTCGATCAATCAAATGTTCTTTTCTTCACTCGCGAGCGCCACCTCAGTCGAGTCGAAACTGGAAACTATTTCTTTTAATACTTTTTTTTTCTCAGTGTACGACTGCACTGCTAGGTTCTCGTTCGACGACTTTATCGACGAGGATCATAAATCTACGAGATATAAATATTAATTAATTAACTCGACCGGTTTACCTTCGTCGTTCGTTTCCGGGTGGCTTTGTACAGCGTGCAGCTGGCCTGGAGAAGAACGAGAGCCACGAGAGCGGCGACGATACCGATTACGACGTAGAGCTTCATCGAACCCGAGAATATGTCCATGGTGCTTTGAGCGTTCACATCGTACTCGTCGGTTATGATATCGTTAGCTGGAAACATGAGTATAAAATACAAATTAATATAAGAATACGTCGTTCAAATTATTTAGGTAATCAAATGGAGACCGGTAACAATACTTCGAAAAAAAAACCCCTTGCCGAAAATACCCCATGGAAAAAAATACCAATTGGAAAAGATACCAATAGGACAAAATACTAATTGGACAAAATTCTAATTGGACAAATTACTAATTG
>JAPYZC010004785.1:0-10368 GCA_030522665.1 Ichneumoninae sp. A BG-2022a | reverse complement strand
TTGGAGCGAGTGGTGTTCATTTTGCCTAAATTCGAGAAATTCGGGCAAGAATTGCAAACACTTCTCAATGTTATAAAAATCTGAAAAAATGCATACTTAGTATATGCACTGAAAATATTCATTTTGCATAATAATAATTTCAAAATGTTATTAACAAATTGTTGAAAAAAAAATTATTCATCAAAATATGTGGTAACGCAACTTTTTTTTTTAATAAAAATGATTCGTTTATTTTTCGGAATGCGTATGAATTTTTTCAGATTTTTAGCTTTATTTTGATTTTTCTTGTTTTTTACATGGAAAAGTGTGCAAAAGTCAAAATAAAGATAAAAATCTGAAAAAATTCATACGTATTTCGAAAAGTGAACGAATAATTTTCATTTTAAAAAAAGTTGAGTTACCACATATTTTGATGAACAATTTTTTTTTTCAACAATTTGTTAATAACATTTTAAAATTAGTCTTTTCAATGCCTATAATAAGTATGCATTTTTTCAGATTTTCATAACATTGGGAAGTGTTTGCAATTCTTGCCCTTTTTCAGATTTTCATAACATTGGGAAGTGTTTGCAATTCTTGCCCGAATTTCTCGAATTTAGGCGGAATGAACACCACTCGCTCCAACCTCCTTAAAACATCCATTTCATTTTTTTAGTATTTTTTTTAACCCTTCAAATACCGAGCAATCGGCAATACTTTTTGCCGATCGCAGACGACGATGCCTTCTTTTAAGCACAAAAACGATACGGATGTTCGTAATAAATGTTCTTCGGCGTTATAAAAAAAACGACACCTTAAGGTACGGCTGTGAATTTTTACAGATTTTTAAAAGTAAATTAACTTGTTATTCGAATCGTTCTAACTTAGCGTCCTGGCGAATTTGAGGTCCGCGGTGAACAAAGATCCGGTACGTGAAGGGTTAAATATGTCGTGTCGGCATCTGACGAACATTAATTTTTCGTTACTCTCGTTATTACACGGATTGTCATCCCACGAATCTGGATTATTCTGTCGCTTCGCTATTGTGTGCGCGTGTTGACGATTCTCTGTGGCTCGCAACGAACGTTCAGATTTTAGGCAGTACTCGATGAACCTTTCTGTCGATCGACGGTTTGTGATAATCAATCGTAGGTTTACAGGATAGAGAATTTACGACATTGACAGTAACGCGTTATGTATACTACGGAGGAAAAAAATGTCGAATTCTCATGGCTCTCGGCTGAGTTCCTGAGTAGATTACAACAATCAGTAGGACATTGGCTATACATTAATTGAGATACGTCCCACATACTGGATAGGATTAATGTATTCTTACGGTTATGATAACTTATGTATTTGTACCGATCTATGTCAAGTGATTGCGTTTAAACGTCATACTCGGAATTAGGTGGACTCGATAGAGAAGCTTTTTTAGTTCATTCGGATTGTTTTCGTTTTTTATTTACGGGGAGGTCGCTATAGTGAATTTGAGCATCATCCGCGTGTTACTTACTTCACACGTATGTCACTCGCCGCATTCGAGGTACATTCCAGACAAATAATAAAACAAATTGTAACGTTACGTCCGGTTGGAAAATCTCACTTTTAAAACGGAAGTCTCGTCGCCCAGAAAAATTTGAAAAATTTCCGTCTTACCAGAAATGCGTCACTTCCGGTTTGAAAATTTCATCTTTGAATCGGAAATTACGTCGTACCGAAAATACGGCACTTCCGGTCGAAAATCGAGGTTTTTAAGCCGGAAATTACGTCACAAGGAAATTGTAATTTTTTTTTGCATGACGGCGCATCCGATTTAAAAGTGAAATTAAAAAATCGGAAGTGACGTAACATTAAACATTTTTTCTTTGGAATGTATCTCGAATGCAGCCAGCGACAGAAGCGGAAGAATTAAGGAACACACGGTATGCGCATCGTCAATGTCGAAAGAGCGTCAGTGACGCGTCAGGCTAACAACATTGTTCACGAGTAATTTAAATCTGAGCAAATGCACCGATCACAAAATATCATTTGATTAAACTACATGACCTGTATTTATTCGACTATCGACTGATCGCTGATAGATAGAGCCATCGCTCTCGATTGCTAAAGATTAACGCCAATTACACGCGCATGTTCTTTTCGTCTTTTCTTTTTTTTCTCTTTTATATAATATGTATAGATATCTTTATTAAAACATTTATATATAATCATATGAAACTTCATTCACAGGTAGCATTCGCGCCCATATCACTCTCACTGTTCGGATTTGTTTTTTTTTCCTCGCATAGTTCGGATATGAATCATTAAAAAAAAATGCCGACACAGTGTCGCAATCGTATCGAGGTAATTTCGGTATCGAATTTAATCATCCTACTTTTTGTATCGTGCATGTGTTCGAGGATTTTCATTTGCTTTTTTTTTTTTGTGAAATGAACTTTGACCGCAGAGTGTACTAGAAAAAAATGGAGCATTTAATATTGTGTTTGTTTTCTTTTGTTTTTTTTTCATTATGATAGGCGTAACATTAAAAACTCTCATATCATGTAGATAACAATAACCAACAACTAACAACCGTTTGCATTCACGCGAAAATAGAAACATGTTCAATCATATTTTTGTTATAATAATAATTATCTTAGTAAGTATGATCATTCCCTTACGCATAGTAGTTTTAATTATAAATAGAGATGACCGAAGCTGAGAGGAGCAACAATTTACGCTCGAATAAAACCCCCGTTGGCGTTTAATAATTTTTCTTCTTTTTCATCAATTAAATTTTCAGGTGCAAACTAAAAGCTACGTAATACTTGCCACTCACCGAACACCCCACAACCAAATTCAGTACCAATTTTTGTTTTTTTCCCTCAACATACGACGCGCAGATCGAATTTCGAGAGCTGCAATTTTTGTTTTGTTTTTCGTCTTCGTCAAATTTGTGCTTACAGATCCTTCAGCCAGAGTCAACGCTTACGCACGATTTCTTTTGAACGGTCGACAATGAGAATAATAAAAATCTATGCTAATCATGTTTCCGTACGATTACAGTGCTTATGGTTTCTATAACAAAAGTACTCTCGCATCTTGCGCATCGGTTCCCGGCGTGCGCTCGGACAGAGGAGCCCTCGAGAACCACAGACCGAACATTAAACCTGAGAGTGGCGACGTCGTTGAATTTTATTCCGCGTTAGTTGTCTCGAAAACGGACAACAAAAAATAAAAAAATAATGCGAGACTCTCGGCCAAGAGTGCGCGACGCTCGTGGTTAAACGATCGTCCACCAATGTCGATGTCGCGGATTTACAGAGTCGCGCGAGTTCCACGACGAAGATTTTCGTAACACATAAATCGCTGCTGCATCGCTAAGTTTCATGTCTTCTTAACGCCCGAAAATCCGTTATACAAAACAATAAATTACGACGGTACACACTGGTGCAATTTTTGTCGCACGAATATATAATTTATATATCTTTTATGCAATCGTGACTCTTAAAAAAAAAATACGATTCGAATCGAGGCTGAGTTGGAATGTAAAGTTTTTCCGTACCGTCGAGCGAAAACTGCTCGCTCACTGTAAATCGAACGACACTCGGAGTATTACAATTGTTGAACGCAATTTTGTTTTTACCCACCCGAATCGAAGAAAAAAAAGTAGAAAATCAATAGCGCGAATATCGTTAGGAACTTTGCGAGCCACGCGAGCAGCGTTGTTCGGCGCGAATCCAGTCTGACGGTTCGACCGAGATGTTTCCGAAAATCGACGCAACATTATTACTTCAACGAGATTCGAATGGAGAGATCCGAGCGTTAAGGCGGTCCGTGCGGGACAATCAAGTCAATAGACGAGCCGGGTTAAAAAATTGATTGTCCACGTTTTAAAGAAGAAATTGTTGCCAACACAGGTAGATCTGGAGTAAAGAGTTCCTACTTTGTGCAGAAAAAAAAGTTACAACAATAAATCTGCAAAATAATAATCCAGTATATAAATCTTTTAAAAAAATAGCCCGGCAAATTTTTACGCATTTTTGGTGAAGCCAAATTTGTAATTTTGTTCCGCTCTTGACCGAGCACTGCTTCATTCAGCTTCTCGATCGGAAGAAAAGTTTCGTTAACGTCGTGGCTTTGCTTTTTGTATAAACAAATGACTCCAATTTGTAAACAACGAATATTATCATTGATGTTTCCGGCGAATTCAGAGAGTATTTATCGAGAAACAACATCCGCCTTCTGTCGTCAAAATCGAACGAAAATTACAAATTTGACTTTACAAAAATTGCGTAAAAATACGGCCGTTCATTTATTGGCATAAACTGTTACGCCAAAAAATTTTCTGGGCTATTTTTCTGTAAATTCATTGCAGTACATTTTTTTCCGCATAAAGTAGGAACTCTTTCATCCAGATCCACCTTAG
Source organism: Ichneumoninae sp. A BG-2022a (assembly GCA_030522665.1). Taxonomy (NCBI): domain Eukaryota; kingdom Metazoa; phylum Arthropoda; class Insecta; order Hymenoptera; family Ichneumonidae; species Ichneumoninae sp. A BG-2022a. Next base: position 5,981 of record JAPYZC010004785.1, on the reverse strand, counting down.
TTCGAACTGATACTCTCAAAAAGTGCACAACCCATTTTTAAAATCTTGGTGCTCGATTGACCCGACCGTATCGCAAAGACGACCTCAACTCCAGGAAAACCATCCTCCCGATCGAGTTTCCCAGTGCCCGCTGAACCGAAAAAAAAATCCTTCGGGCCGACGAAAAACAACGATGGCGATGTACAGTTTACATATTAACAACATTCGCTCTATCTCTACATCTTTACAGTGGTGGCGACCGTATTCCGACACGCTCTCGACACGAATCAGACACGGCAGTCGCGAGAGTGTCCTGGATCGTTGAACGTTCACGGGACACACACACACATATCAGCATATATATATTCATATATATATATATATATAAAGTAGCATATAAATAATAAGACAATCGAAGTAAGTAATTATAACCCGTTGTTCGCGTTGAAAAAAAAGTAAAAAAAAAATTAAGAATGAACGCGCGCAGGTCTCGTGGTGGTTTGATACGTGTGAATGTTTCGAGAACGCGTTTTACATGTCGGTGTGCCCCAGTACGCGGCACACCCCTTGCTCCTAAGGATCCGACGGCGATTCGAGAACCTCCATGAGAAAGGAGTCGATGGTGACGTCGCCTATGAGCCTGAAGAAGAAGAGGTGCTCGAGACACTTGAGACCGATGGATCGTAGCGACGGCAGGCGCAGCAGTAACTTCGCGAATCGTCCTGGCTCGTCGGGCCTCGAGACCCGCACGTATTCCTCGAGCGCGGCGTACACTTTTTCGCGCAGAAGCTCGACCTCCTGGGCCGACTTGAGGCCTCGAACTTCCGGATTAAAGAGTATTATCGCCCTGAGACATCCCAGCTCCGTCTTGTCCATCTCCATGTCGCGCATTTTCGTGACTAACTCGGAGAGCACTCGCTCGAATATCGCCGCGACTCCGGCCTGGGCGGCCGAGGTTCTGTGGACTGTTATGCCGGTCGCCAGAACTATCCCGTCCATGACGCCGATCGAACGGTGCGAGAACGCCGCGATTAGCAGCTCGTTCCAGCCGGCCCTCAACAGCATCACCTGATCTTCGAGCGGCAAGGACGTGAAGTGCGGAATGTGCTTGGCCCACTCCACCAATTGGAACAACTGTTTGTTGGTCGCGTTGCAAATGCTCGACACCGCGTTCTGAAATTAAACGAGAAAAAAATATTACCATCGTCATTTAGTCGAAGATAAATTGCGGAAGAATTAATCTCATTTTTGTATGTTATTAATTTATTTTTTTGTTACGAATTTTTTGGGTCGAGCCCTTTTTACAATATTTTTATATACGTAGGGTAAGTCGGGATGATATGGCCAGTAAAAACCGTTTTATTCTTAGTTTAGCATCTGAAACATTTGAGGGAGGTAATTATTGTCTTTATGTAGTTCGCATGCATGAAAAGTGCTTCTTCTCGTGCCTGCCAAGAGTAGCGTAAGTGGCTTTACAGCCAAGTACGCTATAAATACCCGGCGCATACTTTACGCACGCTCCTCGTACTTTACGCACGCTCCTCGTACTTTACGCACGCTTCTCGTACTTTATGCACGCTTCTCGTACTTTACGCACGCTCCTCGTACTTTACGCACGCTTCTCGTACTTTACACACGCTTCTCGTATTTTACACACGCTCCTCGTACTTTACGCACGCTTCTCGTACTTTATGCACGCTTCTCGTGCTTTACACACGCTTCTCGTATTTTACGCACGCTCCTCGTTCTGAGTGAACTACTTTAGTTCGATGTTTCTTGAGTTGGTTACGTGCAAAATTTAAACGTTTGTTTTACCTTAAGCCTTAAATTTGTATTGTTTAAAAAATCATTTAATAGCCATATCACCTCGACTTAGCCTACAAGCATAAACCATACAATTTTTTTTTTTACAAACCTCGTAGTTTCCTTGATGCTCGAGTTTGCACTCGACCCTCTTCTCAGCTTCCAAAATTCTTTCTACCGGCATATCGGCGTGCAAACTGCTCGTGCTCTCGACCTCGCTCTGATCTCTCTCCTTGGTTCGCTGACGCTCCTCCTGAACGGCTTCCCTCTTCATTCCCATTGCCAGACACTTCTGATAGCGACAGTACTGACAACGATTTCTCTGTCGCTTGTCGATTATACATGACTTCTCTTCCCTGCAGGCGTACGAGAGATCTTTGCGAACGGTGCGTTTGAAGAATCCTTTGCAACCCTCGCAACTGCAATAATGAAATCAAACAAAATTACATAAACGTTTCTGCTAACAATTAATTTAATTAACTGCTAAACTGAATTAATTATTAAACTAATTGTTAAATCGAATAAATTATTAAATTCATTGCTAATTGAATTAATTATAAAATGAATTGCTAGTTGAAATAATTATCAAAATAATTGTTAAATTTAATTAGTTAATAAATTAAGTGTTAAATTTAATTAATTGAATGAGCTCTTGCCTGAGCTTGCGCTCATCGCGGTTATTATACTAGTCGACTAGGACGAAGTGTAAAAATGCGAATACGAGTGTGCGCTTCGCTCGCACACGTGTCTTCCCAGGGTCGTCGTCGTCGTTTCTTTTCTTTTTTTTTTCTTATATTATCTGGACGACATCCAGAATTCTCCTCGTCAAAATATCCGGTCTCACGTGTGCGAGCGTGTAACGGCGAATTTGTCAACGAGAATAGCTCCTCGGATTCTCATGAAAGTCAGAAGTAAGTCACGGAGTAAGCTGCGCTTTGAAGAAAAATCGAGTGTCTCCGTTTGTCTTTGGTGGGTTCTATCGGGATGCCGAAATACCGAGAATGATCGCTGTTAGGAGTCTCGTGAGATCTCGACACTCACGGCTACGACTAAGAACGGCTAAGAAACGATACGAGCTTTTAATCAGCTCGAATTACCGACCGCATTCAAACAACGGCTACTGTGACTCCACTTTGATGCCAAATATTCTTCGACTGATTATCCCGGATGAGCGAAACTGACTCTGAGACTGAGACTGAGACTGAGACACGGACTTCGACTGAGATTGAGACTGAGACTGAGACTGCGACTGAGACTGGGACTGGGACTGGGACTGGGACTGGGACTGGGACTGGGACAGAGACACAGACTGAGACTGAGACTGAGACTGAGACTGAAGGGCGGGATAAGGTACTAACATTTTTTTTTTGCTTTTTTTTTAATGAATGTATAATATCTCAAGAATATTGTGTTAACATTTCAAGTCGATCGGAGCAAAATTCACGAATTATTTTCACGAAAAAAAATTGGGTTGCGGCGAAATTTGTTGGCCAATTTTTTTTTTTCATCCATTTGTTAATAACATTTTGGAATTATTATTATGCAAAATTAATCTTTTGAGTACCTTTGATATGCATGCATTTTTTCAGACTTTTATACAATCGAGAAGTGTTCTCAAACTTATGTGAAATGAGCGCTAAGCGACCAAACTCTTCCCGTCTTAAAAAAATCTTCAAAACATGCCTTTGTTCACCGAATTAACCTTACCCCGCCCTTAAATCAAACGCCTTTCCGAAGTTGGGAGCTTTTTTGGAGTGTTGGAAAATAATTGACTCATCAAAATCTGCGTTCCGTTTGTGAAACGAGAATTTTGGCGTTTTGACCGAAACGCGCAAGTTCCGCACAGAAGAAGGGCTCTTGCCGGTTCGCGCTGATATACACATCCGTATAATCACCCGAATCTCCACGTCAGTGGAGGACAGAGCAATGCACCGCTGACCACAAGATATGGAGTATGGAAGCTGCGGTGACTCTCTTGGACCACACCGAGTGTGACTCCCGGTTCTGTGCTTTGATGTCGGACTTTATGAGGTCCGGACGAATAGTCAGATGCTCCCTCGCGAATATCCACCAATCTACGCGCGCTCATACGCAACCGGTGCGAACGAGGATTCTCGGATGGACCAAAAAACGATTATCCTCTCCCGACGCGCTTTTCGCAACACGTGTTAGCGGCACACATGAAACGCTCTATAAAGCTACGAAACGACAATTCGCCGTCACCGATGTATACTCATATATTCCACGCTCACAAAAAAAAATCCACGTTGTTTCCTCATTTTTTAATAATTTTTTTAAATAATTATTTTATGAAAATATTTTTTAATCCTTTTTTTAGTGAAAATATTTTTTAATACTTTTTTTTAACGAAAATATAGCTTCCTCCTTCCTAATTTTTTAAAACCGCGTTTTTAGATAATAAAAAAACGTCATTTTCAAAAATTAAACCAAATTATACGTATTCAAAAAGATTAACAAGTTGTTTTTATATGAACGAAAAGTTAAGTTGCCGGGGACTTTGTTGAATTATTTTTTTCATTAATTTGTTAACAAAGTTTTGAAATTATTATTATGCATAATCAACCTTTTCAGCACCATCCATATGCTTGATATTTTTTTTCAGATTTTGATCCCGTCAAGAAGTGTTCGCAATTCTCTCTCAATTCTTTCTGAACTCACGTGGGCTCAGGTTGTCCGCTAATACTATCTTAAATGTAGTTTTTTCCCCAATAGACGTGACAAAATATTATATATTTCTTCAGTACGAGGATACAACTTAGCCAACCAAGCTCGAACATTTTTGCTGCAGCTAGGAAAAAAAAATAGATTTCAGTAATTAAAAAAAAAGTTCTTTTTAACTCCATACGTGTTTCGCGAATGGTCGAGGGAGCGAAATCTCGTGACTCGACGCCGGAAGAGATGCGGCATCCGAGAGCGTCGTTGAAAGGCGAGATGGCAATTGACTTACGTTGACGGAACGAGGATTCAAATAGTTGGATTTTAAATGCACGACGAATGAGGACCGTTCTATAGATAGAGCGAGCGATAAAACGGGAGGCTCGCGATCGCGGAGCTCAACGACGGTCTCCGTCGTTGATTTCTGAAGAGTCTAGCGAGTGCGAGGGAAGTGCTTTTTATTAATTTTTCCTTGGAATTCTCAGCGACTCGGTTCGAATCGATCTCGAGTGTCTTCAATTGCGGACGCATCGCCGTTTTCAACGAATAAGTGAAAGGCTTCGCTCGGGAGATAATTATTTGATGGCTCGCCATTAACGACGTCTTCGAAGCCGTCGGACTCGACGTCGTTCTCGAAAATCAAAATTTACTCGAGCGAATTTTATTTGGTCGATGGGAAATTTTTAAAAATTATTTTTGAATATATTTTGAAAATATTTTGAATATATTTTGAATCTTTTTTAAATATATTTTTTATATATTTTTTAAAATTAATAAAATTCATTAATTTTATTTAACGGGGAAAAAAAAGATGCATTGACAATTAGACGAGCGGTAAACACAGGTGCGAGAATTCTGAGTTCCGATGTCGACGCGGCGCGCGGCCATGGCACGAGTTTTCTTGCGCCTCGATAAAAGAAGAAAATATATGAGTCGTATAATGGCATATGCAAAATTACCGTCACCGGAGCTTGGAAGCTGCCGTCACCGCGCAAACCGCAATTACTCATCGATGTACAAGCGCTGGGATAAATTATTCAAATTGATACGGCGCATGGGAACGCGCGGGGGACGTGGGTGAACGAGCAAAAGCGAATTGACGCACGTAACTGCGCTTTTCCATTAATTCTCATGTTCCAATCGTTAGGATATTTTTACTCATTTACGCAATTAAGGATTGTAAAATATCATTAAAGCTATGTAAATAAATAAACTTTATATAACATATGTATATGTTTGCCTTTATGTAACGTGTACTGTAGATAATGATAACTCGAATGTTATTGTTACGTAGATACGTGGGAAAAGAAAAGCAAAAAATGGCGGCCTCGATCGGTAAGGAAACTTGATCTCGTTACAGGACGAAGAATCTATCTTGAGAATAGGAATAAGAATAGGAATAAGAAGAGGAATCAGAATAGGATTCAAAATAGGAATCAAAATAGGAATCAAAATAGGAATCAAAATAGGAATCAAAATAGGAATCAAAATAGGAATCAAAATAGGAATCAAAATAGGAATCA
>JAPYZC010004784.1:0-10125 GCA_030522665.1 Ichneumoninae sp. A BG-2022a | reverse complement strand
CAAACGAAATTGACGGCATGTTGAAGAGCGGTTTACTCTTGATTAATGCCGCGATACGTATATTTTTAATAAAATATTCCCTTTAACAATTGAAGATGGAGGAAACTGGGCCTACAGGTGGCGGAAACTGGGCCGTTTACCTTAAGTCGGCTACAGACACACTGGAAGTTAGGTAGCTTAGCTGAGTGCGGATAGGGAGTGCTAGGGGGGAATCGGCATGGGGTTCCGTAAAAACCCGACAGGGTGTACGGTGGAATTGGAACAATAAAAAATAAAAATACATAATTCATTGTTTCAGGTGTTGTACGCATTCGTTTTGTACACGACGATATTGTTGGCAACGCACGAGATCGAAAGAGAAGAGCTCATGTTTTTCCTGTCCGGTGGTGTGGCTCTGGCAAACCGCCTCAAAAATCCCGCTCCGGACTGGCTTCAAGATCGAGCTTGGGACGAGATATGCCGCGTCGGAACGCTCGCTCCTTTTGCAACTTTCATGGAAAGCTTCGGCGCTAATCTTGCGCCGTGGAAAAAGTTCTACGATTTGATGAATCCGCAAAACTCTACCTTACCCGAGCCATGGGAAACCAAACTGACGGCGTTTCAAAAATTGATCGTCATGAGGATGATAAGACCGGACAAAATAACAGCAAAGGTAGTCGAGGATGAAAATACAAATATTTCTATGAAATAAGGATGGTTTTACTCATTCACACTTTCATTATTCAGGTGGTGCAATTCGTCGAAGCGGGCATGGGTACCAAATTCGTCACTCCGCCGCCATTCGACCTCGCCAAGTCCTACGCCGACTCGAACAGTCTCATCCCGCTCATATTTATATTGTCACCGGGCTCCGATCCTATGGGGGCTCTGTCGAAGTTTGCCGAGAATATGGACTACGCGTCGCGCTTTCATTCCATATCGCTGGGACAGGGACAGGGACCCATAGCTAAGAAGCTAATAGAGAACGGACAGAACGAAGGTTCCTGGGTTTGTCTTCAAAATTGTCATCTCGCAGTTTCGTGGATGTCCGAACTGGAGAAGATTTGTGAAAATTTTGACTCCACGAATACGTCGATAAACTTTCGTCTCTGGTTGACGAGCTATCCCTCCGACAAATTTCCTATAGCGGTACTGCAGCACGGTGTGAAGATGACTAATGAACCACCCACCGGATTACAACAAAATTTAATGCGGTACTGACACGACCTCTCGATAATTTTTTTTTTCCTTTTTTTGCCATTTACAAAAAGTTGCTAGTAAAATAAACATGTTAAATTTTTATTGATTTTCAGATCGTACATGTCCGAACCGGTCAAGGATCCGGAATTCTTCGAAGGCTGCCCGGGAAAGGAGAAACAATTCACCAAACTGTTGTACGGCCTATGCTTTTTCCACGCTGTCGTACAGGAACGGAGAAACTACGGTGCCCAAGGGTGGAACATCCGATACGGTTTGTAGCATCCAGACTGACGGTTCAACGGCTATGAAATAACTAATTAACCCTTCACGTACCGGAGCCGCGCGCCGTGCGTGACTACGCAGGCCCGCGGCTCCTCGACCTGAGATGTAAATATAAATTTTGAACAATAATAGCGCACCTACATAGACGATAAAAATGTTATTTTACGAAAATATAATATCGTCAAGACTACTCTCCAAAGAGTATTTTTCGGAATTTCGATATCATCGATATTTTTTTAGATATACAGTACAGCGATTTTTATACCACGAGGACTTACAATATAAGTATTCGCTGAGCGAGGATCCGAGCTATAAATCGTCCGGAATCGAGGTCTTCGCTCAGCGGGCATCCGGTACGTGAAGGGTTAATAAAGACGCGCTCTGTTTCAGGATTCAACGAATCTGACTTCCTCATTTCCGTACAACAACTGCAGATATTTATAAACGAGTACGAGAAGGTACCATTCGAGGCGATAACTTATCTGACCGGAGAGTGCAATTACGGTGGCAGAGTCACCGACGACAGAGACCGGAGATGTCTCAATACGATACTGGAGGACTTTTACAACGCGAATGTGATCGAGGATCCTAGTTATACCTTCGCGGATGTGGGTCCCGAATACACATTGCCGAGAAAGTGCGTTGATCGCCCCTTCAAATGCCTCATTAGAAAAAAAAGTTGAAAATTGCAATTTTCATATCTCTTTTTTTTTGTCGCGAAGCCTCTTCAATGAGGAAGCATTATCTGTATTTTTGGCTTCCTCATAGAGGAAGCTTCGCGATAAAAAAAAAGATATGAAAATTGCAATTTTCAACTTTTATGAGAAAGCGATGTGGAAATTTCAATTTTCTACTTTTATGAGGAAGCCATATGAAAATTTCATTTTTCAACTTTTTTTATCTACCACTTACTTAGCTTCTTTTCAGTATTTAAAACAAAAATAATCGTCTCTTGTGAGGTACGAATTTGCTGATTTTTTGGTTTATTTTATAAGATTTAAACGTGTCGATCGATTCTTGCCAAATTTAACAGGGAAACTGAGTCCATAATAGCTTATTTATGTACAAATTTGTAGGCAAATATCTCGAAAGTAGTAAAAGCTAGAGTGAAATATATATTTTTTGAAAAATCGAAAATTTCACAAAACCGAAACTCCTCGACAGATTCGTACCAAATTCAATAGCGAAAATTCTTTGATGTTGGTCTACTTCTGTGGAAAGTTTCAGCCCAGAATCTCAAAATTTGCGAAAGCTACAGCGCGAACACACTTTTTTCAAAAACGTCAAAATCTCATAAAATCTGAACGAATGTTTCAATTAGTGCATAAATTGTAACAAACAGAGGCACTCAACTGCTCTACATGTGAGGCAAATTTCAACCCGATTGATAAAACCGTTCTTGAGTTATAGACGATTGAATTTTGGAGGCCTGGCACACACGCACACACATCCATCCAGACATTTTTCTAAATGTGATTTTTCGATGTTTTCGAACATTCTGAACACGTTTTCATTAAAATCTCGAATTTTTTTTTCACCAGAACAAAGTTTCCTCTATGAGGAAGCAAAAATCTACTGATTCTATAAATTATAATGAATTCGTCACTTTTCCAGATGCGATTATCGCGATTACGTGAAGCAGATCGAAGGGATTCCCACAACTTCGCCACCGGAAGTCTTCGGCTTGCACATGAACGCCGGAATCACCCGGGATCTCGACGTATCGAAAGTATTCTTCGATTCCATGCTGCGGATTCAGGGAACCGTTACGGTTGGCGACACCAGCAAGCAGGACGAATTGCTTTTAACCATGAAGAAAGATATCTACGACAGAATGCCAGAGCTCTTCGATCTCGAGGAAGCTCAGAAAGTTTATCCAGTCTCGTACATGGAGTCCATGAATACAGTGCTCATTCAAGAAATGGAGCGTTACAACACACTTTTGAAAGTAATTCGAAGTAGCATGGTAATGCTCGAGAAAGCTGTGCAGGGCATGATCGTTATGAGCCCGGAATTGGAGGTAAATTTACACAGCCGTATCGATGGAACGCAATAACCGAACTTTGGATGTTCGCAGCTTCTAGCATTGCACATGCTGAACGCGAAGATTCCACCAACTTGGACGAAAGCAAGCGCTTACCCGAGCTTAAAACCGTTACCCAGTTTCGTTAATGACTTCCTCGAGAGGCTGAAGTTTCTCCAAACTTGGTTCGACAACGGCAAGCCAGCGTCTTTCTGGATAGCGGGATTTTCGTTCGTTCACGCGTTCCTCACCGGAGCGACTCAGAACTACGCCAGAAAATATAAAATATCGATCGACAAGATCGATTTTGACTTTGAGGTCAGTGAGTTCGTTCGCTACACAATTGTTGCGGGAAGTAATGCGGTGGATCTTTTTTTTAGGTGATGAATATGTACGAGACGAGAACCGCGCCAGAAGACGGAGTCTACGTATACGGAATGTTCCTCGCCGGTGCCAGATGGGATAGAAACAGAAGACTTCTAGCGGAGAGTAATCCAAAAGTTTTGTGGGACGCGATGCCGATAGTTTGGCTCAAGCCGAGCGAAGCTATCCACATAGAAGCGAGGGAGCGGTACGTTTGTCCCCTTTACATAACTTCGGCTCGTTTTGGGACTCTCAAGACTACGGGCCATTCGACGAATTACGTCTTATCGCTTCTCATCGATACCGATATGCCTGTGAGCCATTGGATCAAGAGAGGGCTCGCCTTGCTCTGCCAGCTCGACGACTGATCGATCTCGGCCCTACTGAATACGAATTGAAATTCTGTAAGGCACACGATACGCTATACTTGTGTGAATGCCCCTCGTGGGGCGAGGGTGGGGGACGTGAGTGCGTAATGTATTTAGCCACGGATATACAGTTACGCTGGCATAAGCACGAGGTTCGTTAAACAAATAAACCTGCGACTTTTACACACCTTGTGTTTGACCGAAAAACCAGCATCTATCCCCTGCGGAGACAGTTCGGGGGCGTGGCTCTTCCGTAGTAGTAGTCACGTAGAATTTTCAAGCGCATACCCGAGATATCGAGTTTATACGGTATTCAAGCTTACGGTGCAGTCTCGCAGCGTTGCACTGCCCAAGCTTCCTATTGGTCCAGAAGCCCGCTGCCTCGACGTCTCGGCCAATCAGTGCGGACGGAGCGGCCCAGTGCGCTGCGACTGCGCATGCGCGAGTAGACGCGCCAATTTTTTTTTCGTACTAATTAATAGATACGCCAATTACTCAAATGGCCTGCAATTATTCGTGTTGCGCTTGCTACGTTAATCTTCGCGATGAAAAAAAATGTGGGCCATCGTCGATAAAATATGCCCTGGGCAAGCGAAGCCGCAGCGATATCTGCGCTGTGGGCGCAGCAACGTGGAATATAATCGGGATTGTCAGCGGGTACGTATAGAGACGGGGCGGTTCATATTTCCTAAATAAATGTATGAAACGGTACTACATTAGGCGATTGAAATGCCTCGCGCACCGCTACGCATAATAAAGAGAACTTTCGTCACGCAATCCTCGCAAGGTTGATACGGCGACAGTGGTTCATCATCGTGTCGAGTCCGTCGCGGCGATGAGAATGAGAACCGCTGCCCCGCTATTCACATAGCCGGCAGAGAAGGTGGGGGCCCAGCAGTGCTCGGATACCCGTGGGTGTTTAGTGTCGTGTTTGGCATCACGATATTCTCCGTTCGACGATCGTGTATTCACGCTTTAAAGTTAAAAAATAAATAACCGACGTCGAAACGCTCCATCGGGAGTGGAGGAAGTAAACGTAAGTGACGGACCGTCGTGTTTTTTTCCGGTATAAAATGGCAAACGTATCGAGAAAATCATGTCGAAGCCGGCGGATGAGTTGGTCCCCGTGATCAATGAACTCTGGCTGCTGTCTTGGTGTTTTGGGGCGTGCTGCCAGTGCTAGTGGGCAGACGGTTCGCGACAGCTCCGTTGCCGTTTCGCACTTTAAGATCCTCCGTTTTTACCGAAGTGAACACGCGAATCTCAATTATCGAGTCGCGAAGCGGGAGTAAATTGTTCTCGTCCTTGAGAGTCGCCCGAGCGCTTTTTACAAACCACTTTTTCATTCTGCACTTCTCGGTAATAACGGATCGCGCGGAGCGGCGGAGCGATGTAGGTGTCGTAACTACGTGAGTTTGTATATACACCTTGGTGCCTACATAGTAGTTGATACGTTGTACTCCGCCTATATATCTATACGGGAGAACACCCTGCCTCTTCCTGACTGTAAGTTTCTTTTTTTAACTCCATAATATCTTAGCTCGGCCGGAAAAAAAAAATGTTCCGCTCGATCGAAAGGGACTCTACGGTGTGCATCCGCGGAAATGAGGCGGACTCGTCGCCGATACGCGAGTTGGCACGATTAATCGGAGGCTTCGATCTACGCGACTTACGGAAGCGCCTACTGTCAGCGCGGTTACATCAGGGATTGAGTGACTGATTCGTCTTGCGTTATTAATCTCGCAGTCGGTCGTAACACTCGTAATACGACTCGGTACGCCGCCTCGAAGGACGCGGATATGCGACTGTGTGATTGCAATGCATCGTCGGTTTTTTAAATCTCTTTTTTTTAGAACTTTGTTGTAATTTCCTCACGCGTCGACGATATTGGGACCGATTTATCAGCGGTGTTCGTGAGACTATGCGTTGTAAATTATTTACGATTTATCATTCGCCGTAGTCTCACTTTTTGGACCAGAAATATTTCCTCGCTGGTTGTTGAACAATCCTAACAGAGCTATGTACTTGCTTTTGTATGTTACAAGCGTCTTGCTATTGAATCATATATAAAGAGCGATAAAGCTTCCATTGTGCAATCGTCGAGTGATATTTGTTCCGTGTCCTGGTTACGACCTACCGTGGCACAAAAATGAATGATAAAGAATGCATTGCATCACTGTTTGCCGTAACAAATTATGTACGCAGCAATAAAAGTTATCCAATTCTTTTCAAATTGCTGTGCGATAAGTGTACAAAAATAGTTTAAAGATAGAGTCGATTACCAAGTTTCATGATTTTTTTTGTTACAATGAAGACACGACAAATATTTGCAACGTGTCGTTTATATTGTATTTACAAATCTAATGTCTAACTAAAAAAAATCCAGTCTGGTTTACTAAGCGGCTTAGGATAATTTATCGCAAATTCAAAACTTTTGCTGATTGAAATTTCTACGAATACAAGAAAACTTATTCAATTTTTTTCAAATTACTGCCTAATAAGTGTACAAAAAAAGTTGATCTTGCCTCGTCGGTGACTTTAAAGAGAGTCGATTACCAAGTTTCATGGTTTTTTTGCCACAATGAAGACAACAAATATGTCAACGCACTATTTATATTGTATTTACAAATCTAATGTCTACCTAAAAAAAAAATCCAGTCTGGTTTACTAAGCGGCTTAGGACAATTTACCTCAAATTCAAAACTTTTGCTGATTAAAATTTCTACGAATACAAGAAAACTTATTCAATTTTTTTCAAATTACTGCCTAATAAGTGTACAAAAAAGTTGATCTTACGTCTTCAGTGATTTTAAAGGGAGAGTCGATTACCAAGTTTCATTATTTTATTGCCACAATGAAGACAACAAACATTTGCGACGCACCATTTATATTGTATTTACAAATCTAATGACTACCAAAAAAAATCCAGTCAGCTTTACTAAGTGGCGTAGGACAATTTCCCTCAAATTCAAAACTTTCGCAAAATAAATCTTCTAGGAATTCAAGAAAAATGTTTGCGATGCAAAAAAAGTTGATCTTGTGTTGGCGACTTTAAAGAGAGAGAGAGTCGATTACCAAGTTTCATGGTTTTTTTTGCCACAACGAAAACAACAAACATGTGCGACGCACCATTTATATTTTATTTACAAATCTACTGCATACCTAAAAGAAATCCAGTCAACTTTACTAAGCGGCATATTACAATTTCCCTCAAATTCAAAACTTTCACAAAATAAATCTTCCACGAATACAAGAAAAATGTTCGCGAAGCAGCTCTGATACTATTTCCAAGAAGGATCTCAACACGTTGCCCACGCTTGCTTATGTTCTCAGATGTTCACCTGACAAAATCCAGTTAGTTTTCCAGTCCGCGTAGGACAATAACCGTCACCGTCGGCGAGGGTTTTCGGCCGAGGAAAGGAAGAGAAAAAAAAATCGTCAAATGAGAAAAGATGAATGATATAGACAACATAGGCATGACTGGAAGTTCCAAGATGCCTCACAGTCACTCGACTCCGGCCGGTGTGGACGGCGGTAGTCGAACGCCGCCGACTACTCCGAGAAAAGCTGGAAAGATGCTCGCGGTTCGAGTGCAGATGCTCGACGACACAATCACGATGTTTCAAGTGCAGGTAAACAAAATACACTCGCAACTGCGATAAGGCAGTGTGATTAATTAATTCCTTTGCAGTCTCACCTTTTTTTGTTTTGTTTATTAAATTACTACTTATTGCTCGATTAGTTTAACGGAATATAATTTATTTCAGCGATAAGGGAGACAACATTGAAACGCGCCAGCGATCCATCACTCAAACCGTACGCGGCGCACACGCGTATTGCGTTCAATTATTACCGATATGATATATTCCATTCACGCTACAATTTCCTCCCCGTCGCGCGGGGGAACACCGAGAGTGCCAGCGTTGTCGCGTATATCTGTAGTAATTGCGGGGTATTCAAGCTGCTGCGTGGGCACTTTAACTTAACGGTTGACTATTGGGGTCAAGGGGTATTGCTTGCAAGTCCACTTCACGTGTTCTTCAGTGTGTCGTTTTCTGGCCGGATTGACATTCTCATACTCAATTATACGAATCATCTATATCGAGGCACTTCTCACCGTATCGTTCCGGGGACAATGGATTTTTTATTTTATTTTTTTTCATACATATTAGCTCTCCGTATCGGACGAAGTAAAAATGTACGATTTTTTTTTATTAACATTTTTTTTTCTTTTTTTACGAGCTCATTGGCCCGCGATTAGAAATTGATGGATCGTTTGATTGCTCAATAATTTCGACCTTGCGGGATTGAATTAACCCGCATTGAAATATTAAATTGGTATTTGACTGATTGGCATTTACCTTGGTTTAGTCACTCACAGTATAGCTCGTCTCCCTGTCTCTGTAGTGTAATTCTTCCGCAAGGGTGAATTATTGGGGCGTATAATGTGTCGGGTATGCACACGCTATGATGTATACCCGCACAGGTGGAAGATGCGAGCTGACTTATCGATTTTATAGGATATTTTTTATTTATTTTTTTTTTAGTCACGCCGCAAATTATTATCGTATTTTGCCCCGGCGAGAAGACTGCTGTGTTTTCATACAAAACTTTGCTTGGAAAACTTTTGATAATTTACCGTCGAAAACGCTCTGTTTTTATTTTTTGTTTCACCTTACTTTTATATTTATTCGCAGGCGAAGGCGTTGGGAAGGGTTCTGTTCGATCAAGTTTGCAAGCAATTACACCTTTTGGAAGCCGATTATTTCGGTCTCGAGTACCAAGAGCCCAATGGAACGAAAGTAAGAGCGAAATTTAGCAAACCGTCTATTCACATCGGAGCCGCGATTTGGCCCGGATGTAACGCTTTCCGATGTGTTCCAGTACTGGCTGGATTTAGAGAAGCCAGTTTGCAGACAAGTGGGGCTTTCGCTGGTCGACCCACTGCTGAGATTCTGCGTTAAATTTTATACGCCCGATCCGGCTCAGCTCGAGGAGGAGTTTACGAGATACTTGTTCTGTTTGCAAATAAAACGCGACCTCTCCCATGGATTGTTGCAGTGTAACGACAACACCGCCGCCTTGATGGCCAGCTACATCGTGCAGGGTTAGTGACCCATTGAAATGTCTATAGATCCGCGTAGGTTCGTCGACTCGAGCCAAAGATTCGTCAAAGTTGGCTCGGGTCTTTCATTCGTAGCTATAGGCTAACACCGCGGGCGTGTGCTTTCAGCGGAATGCGGCGACTACGTCATAGAGGATTATCCCGATCATACGTATTTATCTACGTATAAATTCGTGCCGCATCAAGATCAAGAATTGGAACGGCGTATAATGGAGAATCACAAAAAACACGCGTAAGCCATCGCATTCGGTTTAAGGAGGGAGTCTCGCTGCGCGCTGACTTCGCATAAGTTCGACAAGAATAAGAGAAAATTGCAAGTACTTCTTGATGGTGTAAAAATCCGAAAAAAATCATGTATACTAAAGGTACTGAGAAGATTCATTTTGGATAATAAATAATTGCAAAATGTTATTAACAAATTCATAAAATTAATTGGTTAACAAATTACCCGGCAACAAAACTTTTTTTTAACGAAAATGATTCGTTTATTTTTCTGAATACGTATGAATTTTTTCAGATTTTTTTTTTAATTGAACAAAAATCAACGATTACTTAAAAATATGAAAAAATTTACTTTTTTTTATGAAAATGATTCGTTTACTTTTCTGAATACGTATGAATTTTTTCAGATTTTTAAGTAATCGTTGATTTTTGATTTTTTTTATTGAACAAAAATCAACGATTACTTAAAAATATGAAAAAATTCATACGTATTCAGAAAAATAAACGAATCATTTTCATTAAAAAAAAAGTTTTGTTGCCGGGTAATTTGTTAACCAATTAAT
>JAPYZC010004783.1:0-12310 GCA_030522665.1 Ichneumoninae sp. A BG-2022a | reverse complement strand
AAAACTCGATCTTCCCAACATCCCCAACAGCGAAACGAGATGCGATCGAGTGTCTCAGCCCAATTTCTCGTCGGACCGCGATTCGTCCCCATTAATTGCATGGTATGTTTCGGTCTGCCGGATAACTGCTGTGCGAGAATCCTCGTGATAAACCTCGAACGGGTTAAGCACGTAGATTCGCTCCGACGGTCGGGAAACCAGCAGCCAATCTAACTCCGAACCCCCGGTATTTCCCTCGATACGTGTTGACGGATACAACCGTTCGATTCCCATAAACATTTAAATGTGCACCGCGTTACACGTCGATTCACCGTTGGCAAGTAGCCTCGAATTTCGGATGCGCGCGCATCCACGTCCCCGAACAAGGGTCGCACGTTCCGATGTGTGTATTTTGCTCGATATTTGCGCGGATACCAATTTCGATCTGGAAATACGTGATACGGCGACGGGTCGCCCGTACGGAAATTAATGTTACAATGAAACAATATCCAACCGAGGATATTGCAACACAATCTGCGTTACGACGAAATGTAATCCTCCCGCGCACTCGCGAACGCCCCACCGAGAAATATGGCTTCATTACTCTAACGAAACGGCATTCGTTAATAACTGCAAAAAAATTGCATTGCAAAAATTTCCTGCCACAGCAAACAAATTTGCTGTTGTAGCAAGAAATTTGTTTTTATAACAAAAAATCTGCTGTTATAACAAAAAATTTGTTGTTATAACAAAAAATCTGTTGTTATAACAACAAATTTTTTGTTATAACAACAAATTTTTTGTTATAGGAAACAATTGCTGTTATAGGATACAAATGCTATCATAGCAAGGCTTTTGCTGTTATAGCAAGAAATTTGCTGTTATAGCAAGAAATTTGGTGTTATAGCAAAAAATTTGCTGTTACAGCAAGAAATTTGCTGTTATTCTACTTATAGCAAGGATTTCGTCTTATATCAAGAATATCAAGAATTTCCTGTTATAGCAAGAATTTCTTGATATAGCAGGAATTTCTTGTTATGGCAAAAATTTCTTGTTATAGCAAGAATTTCTTGATATAGCAGGAATTTCTTGTTATGGCAAAAATTTCTTGTTATGGCAAAAATGTCTTGTTATAGCAGGAATTTCCTGTTATAGCAAGAATTTCTTGTTATAGGGTAAAAGTGTAAATCGAGGTGGGCCATATTCACCCCTTTTACCCTAGTAAGAATGTCCTGTCATAGCCAACAATTCGTTATGCCTATGTCAATCCAACAAATAAGATACGGTAACAAAGTGCTCGCTGACCGAACAATTTTTTTAACCTGCGTGCAACGCGAACGGAAATCGACATTGACCATAGGAGTTGCACATAGGCCTGTAAAGGATGCGGCGTGCGTGAAGTATGCGTTGCCTGTTGCTACATAGATTCACTCGATGGAGCGGTTTGCGGTTTTGAACGTACGCAAACTTGCGGTGCCCACACGTCGACACGCGCTTCTGAGCGCTGTATGTGCCCATAGTTACGTGTAAAACCGTTCGCGTGAACTTTATGCTCGAGGGATATATACATGGTGGACGGGAGGATGGGCTCTGTCGTCGCGACACACTCGCAAGGGATAATGGAGTGGTCGCGGGAGCGGCTGCCCCGCTGCGGGCACTACAGAGACCACGGGAAATGGAGATTTACCGAAGCTAAATATACGAACTCCGGAGAGTGTGTCCGAGGCAACCGCGCACGGGCTTCGATGCTGTTGCGATAAAGTCAACCGCAGTTCGTCGCCAAAATCGAGCTTGCATTGTAAGAGCAAATACGCACGGATAAATACGCTTCTATCAGCGGGCTTCAGAGATTAATCGTCAAACGACCGGGCGATTATATATAGAGAGATCAATGGATCGGATCTGACACCCTTACTGATCCGGTGCTGGACGTTACTTTTGGTTACGCGTTTTTATTACAAATGTCGCCACTTTTGGGCAAATCATTTTTGGTGGTTGACTATAGATCATGATTGTCCGTGTGACTTTGGCCTTTTCGCTCTTTTTCTATGATTGTACTTCAAAATATTGATTTGACTAACTTGGATCTATGATCTGTGAACCTATGATTTATGATGATCAAAGTTGTGTTGAAATGACTGTAGATCTTTCTTTAGATCTTCGATTGTCTGAATTTTACAGAAGTCACTGGAGATTGATCTTTGCATCTAGAATGATCTACAATGATCTAAATTGGGTAGAAATTACTATAGATCTATTTATAGATCTTCGATTATTTACATTTTCCAGAAATCATTGGAGATCGATCTTCGCATCTAGAATGATCTACAATGATCTAAATTGGGTAGAAATTACTACAAATCTATTTATAGATCTTCGATTATTTAAATTTTGCAGAAATCATTGGAGATCGAACTTTGCATCCACAATGATCCACAATTATCAAAATTGTGTAGAAATTACTATAGATCTATGTATAGATCTTCGATTATTTAAATTTTGCAGAAATCATTGGAGATCGATCTTTGCATCCACAATGATCTACGATGATCCAAATTGTGTAGAAATGACTGTAGATCTATTTTTAGATCGTCGATTATCCGAATTAGCCGGAAAATAACAGGAGATCTGTTCGTGAATCAGAATTCGTTCGGTACAATGGCCCAACTGCAGTTCGCAAGTCGACACGAACGCGAACCAATCCGCCCGAAACGTATCTACGATCCGAACCACCCTACCTCGAGTCTCAAACTATGGGACACAAAGTACACACGCGAAACAGCCGGAACGTATCAAGTCACGCTGGAGTTGATCCGATCAGACTTGCTCGAAATTCTCTCACCTGCACACCTGTTATATACCGAATTTACCTATAACAAGACGTTTCTCCCCGTCCCCCATCCAATGATCTACCTGACAAGTTACTTAACTTTCGAACAAGTTCCATCGAACTTCACTGCAAAAATAAATTCTAAATTCAATGTACCGAAACTTGAAATTTACTTACATTAATTAAACATTGATGTACTTTTTTGTAAAATAAAAATACCAGACATTAAAGATGCAAATTTATCGCCTAAAATTTTCTGAAGATTTTAATTAAAAATACAAATTTTACGGCAAAATTGAAATCCAAATGTCCTCAAAAGTTCGAAAACAGTTTATGTAAATAAATTTCCAATACCGTTCGTTAATTTTTCATCAAAAAATTTAACAATTTTGCAAATTTATAATATCGGTCTTCGTCGTGCGAGGCGACGAAGAGTGGAAATGATCTTTTCGAAAATATTTTATACCGGAATTGAGCGGTTGATTGGACCATCGAAAGATTCTCAGAAATTAAACGGCTCGTCAGTATTCCGGCTATACTTTCCGCTACTTTCCGCTACCTTTCAAGCCACCATCCGCAAAACCGTATTGAGTTCCCCCGAAGTTGACCCGATAAGACTCGCTCGAATTTCTCCCTCCTGTGTACACCGACGCAACTGTTGTACATAGAATTTACCTATAATGAAACGTTCCTTCCCGTCCCCATCCAACGAGCTACTTGACAAGTTACTTAACTCTGGAACACGTTCGATCGAACTTCCAAACTTATAATATCCTTGTCGGAACCGTCTCCGACGCGACGAGGAATGGAAATCATTTTTCCGGAAATATTTTATACCGGAAGTGAGCAGTTGATTGAACCATCGAAAGATGCTTGACAATTAATCAGCTCGTCAGTATTCCGAGCAACTTTCCGCAACGAGGTATTGAGTCATCGCTGGAGTTGATCCGATAAGACTTGCTCGAAATCCTCCCGCCTGTATATCCGACACCGCCGTTGTAGAGGAGAGCGGGGTAAAACGGGACAGTGGGGCACGAGACCCACAATCGCCATGCATCGATGGGGCAAAATGAGACGTCCTAAATGTTTAAAAAATAAAGTTTTTAAAAACGCAATTCTATAATAACTTTAGGACGTCCCATTTTACCCCATCAATATATCTCCATTGTCTGTCCCGTTTTGCCCCTTCCATGCATCTCCATTGTGTGCCCCATTTTGCCCCATCGATACATCTCCACTGTCTGTCCCATTTTGCCCCATCGATGCATCTCCACTGTCTGTCCCATTTTGCCCCATCGATGCATCCCCATTGTCTATCCCGTTTTGGCCCATCGATGCATTCCCATTACCTGTCCCATTTTGCCCCATCGATGCATCCCCATTGTGTGTCCCGTTTTGCCCCATCGATGCATTCCCATTACCTGTCCCGTTTTGCCCCCTCGACGCGTCTCGACTGTCTGTTCCGTTTTGCCCCATCGATGCATCCCCCTTGTGTGTCCCGTTTTGCCCCATCGATGCATTCCCATTACCTGTCCCATTTTGCCCCATCGATGCATTTCCATTACCTGTCCCGTTTTGCCCCCTCGACGCGTGTCCACTGTCTGTTCCGTTTTGCCCCATCGATGCATTTCCATTACCTATCCCGTTTTGCCCCCTCGATGCGTCTTCGCTGTTTGTTCCGTTTTGCCCCATCGATGCAACCGCATTGTCTGCCCCGTTTTGCCCCACTGTCCCATTTTATCCCACGCTTCCCTCCACCGAATTTACCAATGACGAGACGACCCCCATTTATGATCTACTGTCAAGTTACTTAACTTTTGAACACCTTTGACGAAACTTGCAGACTCACAATATCCTTGCCGGAAACGTCCTCGCCGTGCGACGCGACGAACAATGAAAACAATGTTTGCGAAAATATTATCGTACACCGGAAGTGAGCAGTGGATTAAACCATCGAAAGATTCTCAGAAATTAATCAGCTCGTCAGTATTCCGAGCTACTTCGTGCAATACTCGTTTCATCCAGGATCCGCCGTACGAAGTTCGAAATCCAACCGGAAAGTTCGCGCAATAAGTTTTCCTCTCTCCCCCGAACGGCGCGAATCGAGGGAAACTGCAGACTAGGCGTCTCTATAAGTCTAGACCTTAACTCGGTTCCTTATGGGAAATTACGTGCCCGAAGATCATTCGAACGACTCGCTCGAATGTCTTATACGGGGGTTGCAGCGTTGTACAGCCCGCCGCAGTAAAAACTTGCCTCGGCGCTTAAGCCCGAGACGTATAACTCTCCTTTATGTCGGTGCGAATAATTTTCCAGACGCCGAGTCAGCTCCCTGATTCAAAGCTCCGCAATACTCACCCCTCGCTCGATACATCGTTCGAGCTCGCCGAGTCGAGATTCTCCAAACTTGCCATTGTCAGTAAAGCGACGTCTGAAAGTACAGAAAAAAAATGCACAGCATTAGAATTTTTGTGGAATTGGACACGGTAAAAAATAGAAAAAAACGTTTGAACATTTTCCAACAATTTTTTTTGGTCCACAAACGTTCGTAATTTTTTTTATTAATTAAAAACAACTTTCTTGTTAATTTTACAATTCTTGTTTTTTTTTAGTGTTCATTTTACAGCTTTTTAAAATCCAAGATGAATCTCTATTGATGAAAGCAAAAATGCAGAAATCAACGAGAAAATAAATGTGCGAAAGTACCAAAAAAACATTCACAGCATTAGGAATTTTGTGGAATTGGACACGGTAAATAGAAAAAAAGTTTGAACATTTTCCAACAATTTTTTTTGGTCCACAAACGTTCGTAATTTTTTTTATTAATTACAAACAACTTTCTTGCTAGTTTTATCATTTTTGTTTTTTTAGTGTTAATTTTACACCTTTTTAAAATCCAAGATTACTCTCTATTGATGAAAGCAAAAATGCAGAAATCAACGAGAAAATAAATGTGCGAAAGTACCAAAAAAAAATTCACAGCATTAGGAATTTTGTGGAATTGGACACTTTAAATATAAAAAAAGTTTCAACATTTTTGAACACTTTCTTTTGGTCCAGAAAAGTTCATAATTTTTTTGTTAATTAAAAACAACTTTCTTGTTAGTTTTACAATTCTTGTTTTTTAGTGTTCATTTTACACCTTTTTAAGATGCAAGATTACTCTCTGTCGATGAAACGAAAAATTGCAGAAATAAACGAGAAAATAAATGTGCGAACGTTGTTTTATTTTTTTTTCTGCCGCGTATTCATGGGCACTGTGCATTTGTAAAGTTTGCGTTATGTTGACGACATACAATGTTATACAACCCACCTTTTAAATGAAAGATACGAGAGTTGTGACGACATCCGGCATAACTGTGACAGGTTCTCGATTGTTCGAGCTGAGGACAGTGCTTTCCGCCGTTCTCCGTTTGTTTCGCGATAACCCGTGTCCTCGTTTGGACACCAGCGCCGCATCTCTTCCCGCAGGGCGACCAATCTTCCCACTCGCTCACCGTACAATCGACCACTGAAACGAGACGATGAAAAAAAAAGAGAAATAAAGGAATCGTAGAGAAACGCCAGTTACATTTATCTCGTCGCAAGTCAGAAGGCAATTTTATCTATTGTATTTTTTTTGAAAGTTCTGAATTCATTTGTATGTATATTCTAGGACTTAGAGGAGAGCGGTAAATATATCACTTCCGGTCTAAAAATCTTATTTCTCGATCGTCAGTGAAGTATTGTCGATAAGACATCAATTCCGGTCGAACAATCAGATTTTCAAACCGGAAGTGACGTATTTCTGGTATGCCATCACTGCCGGTCTAAAAATTAGATTTTCAAACCGGAAGTGATGTATTTCCAGTAGGACTACACTTACGGTCGAAAAATGCGATTTTAAATCCGGAAGTGAGGTATTTCAGGTATGACGTCACTTCCGGTCGAAAAATGCGATTTTAAATCCGGAAGTGACGTATTTCAGATGTGACGTCACTTCCGGTTGAAAAATTATATTTTAAATCCGGAAGTGACGTAATTCAGATGTGACGTCACCTCCGGTTGAAAAATGAGACTTTAAATCCGGAAACGACGTATTTCAGGTATGCCGTCACTTCTGGTCGAACAATGAGATTTTTAAACCGGAAGTGACGTATTTCAGGTATGACGTCACTTCTGGTTGAAAAATTAGATTTTTAAACCGGAAGTGACGTATTTCAGGTATAACGACACTTCCGTTTGAACAATTGATTTTTAAACCGGAAGTGACGTATTTCAGGTATGACGTCACTTCCGTTTGAAAAATAAGATTTTTCAAGTCGAACGTCACGAATTTCTGGTGATTGTTCGTAAATTTTTATCTCCGTTTTCTAATTTCCATAGCAAATAAAGTTCATTGCACATTCCATTGCAATTAAGTTATAATTGAAAGGATTATCAATCGTCCAGGTACACAGCTGCGGAAATCGGAAGCACCCTTCGTTGTCGGAATCGGACTCATGGATGTTTCAATCTTCCTGCGGGGTTGAAAAAAAAATCTTCCGGCGGGGTTGAAAAAAAAATCTTCCGGCGGGGTTGAAAAAAAAACGCACCCTCGGAAGCGTTTTTTTATACGGCTCGTACACTCGATAACGAGGTCAAGGTATAATCGAGAGTAATATAAGGGAGGGGACAAGGGAGCTGCGATTTATCTGAAAAAAGAATGGTGGGTTTTCGCGAACTCTCACGAACACCCCTAATAAATCCTCGCCTATATTCTTGGGATCGGAAACTTTCTCGTAAAATGCTCATGAGAGGGCCAGTTTTTTTTTAGTTCGGTTAAGTCATTTTTAAGAACTTGATCCGATCACTGTACAAGTAGCTTCATTCACCCTTCGAGCTCACTCTATTATCAGAGCACTTAACACTTTGTTATCTGTCGGCGCAGGCATTCTCCATTCCGGAGAAATTTCAGCGAATTTTCCGTAGAAAATTCCTCCGGACCCCAGCGAATATTTGTCACAAATGGCGAGACACTATTTTAAAAAAATAAATACTTTCTTCAATAATTAATCTAAAAATTGTGGAAAATTTTATTTAATTAATTCACGCCGATGAAATTTTATAGAATGGAATTTTATTTTTATAAAAAAAAATAAAAAATAAGAATTAAAAGAAATAATAAGAACTTTTAAAAATTCTTTTTATTTTTCCTAGCTTTTTATTTGTTTTCGCTGGAGAAATTCCACCGAATTTCCCGTAGAAAATTTCTCCGGACCCCAGCGAATACTTGTTACAAATGGCGAGACGCTATTTAAAAAAAATAAATACTTTCTTCAATAATTAATCTAAAAATTGGGGAAAATTTAATTTAATTAATTCACGCCGATGAAATTTTATCGAATGGAATTTTATTTGCATAAAAAAAAATTCTTTTTATTTTTGGTTTTTAATACAAAAAAAAAATAAAAAATAAGAATTAAAAGAAATAATAAGAACTTTTAAAAATTCTTTTTATTTTTCCTAGCTTTTTATTTTTTTTCTCTGGAGAAATTCCACCGAATTTCCCGTAGAAAATTCCTCCGGACCCCAGCGAATACTCGTCACGAATGGCGAGACGCTATTTAAAAAAAAAAAAAATACTTTCTTCAATAATTAATCTAAAAATTGTAGAAAATTTAATTCAAATAATTCACACCGATGAAAATTCATAGAACGTAATTTTATTTTTATAAAAAAAAAATTCTTTTTATTTTTTCTTTTTTATATAAAAAAGAACGGAATAAAAAAGGCTGTTCTTCGCGTGTTTGGAAAGTGAAGAGATGCTCGGCTATCGAAGAAACGGTGCGAAGAGGATTGCTAATTAAAAGGGCGATTAAAGGTCGAATAAAAAATAATAAAAAAAAGAATGAGTCTCGTGCCGAGAGGATGGGGTTGGATAAGTGAGTCAGAGCGGAGCTCGACGGAAGAAGCGAAGATCGTAAAAATCATAAGCTCCCTTTCCGTTCGAGCAATCGCGAGCGGACGTAATTCCAAGTGTCCCATTTCCGGCCTCGACAGAGTGCCTTTAGTCTCTCTTTTTTTTTTTCTTTCTTTTCTTCCTTATCCTCGTTTTCTTTCGTAACTAACTACTCCCTCCCGGCCGATGCCTTTGCCCGGTTTCGTTTGATCCGGCTCGTTTCGAGCGATCGAAGTGTACAACCCCAACGTCCGCCGTCTGTTCTGCGGAACGGCACATCCGGCGATGCACGATAGAGTACATACACGAGGTCGTTCCCGGCAAGACGATCGATCTTTCGACCAGAAAGTCTCGGCGGTGGGTGGAGAGAAGAATGAAAAAAAGAACAGAAGGAGCAATGAAGTGATAAAAAAAAATAAGGGTTCGAGGCAAAAAACAGGAGGGCGTGAGTAAGCCGAGGAAAGAGTTTGCAGCAGTCGCTCCGTGATTCGTTGGCCATTCGGGCTGCCGTCGAACAACCTCGAACCCTCTTTGTACCTAACTCGATTACACCTGTAGACCCCCCCTTGCGAATCCTTCGAGAAGCCACGACTAGGGACCAACTGTATTGATCCGGAATATCAGAATTTACTTCCGGTATGGATTATAGATTGAGGTCGGACCTTCGGAAACTACCCTCGCGGCCGCCTCGGTGAAAATATTTGTCTGAAAGGGCTCGAAAAAAAGTCTGAACATTGTTCTCTGAAAAAGTCTGAAGAATATTTTTCACTGAAAGTCTGAAAATGTTTCTTTGAAAAAGTATGAAAACTTTTTTGTGACAGTCTGAAAATATTTTCCGACTGTCTGAAAATCTTCTCTGACAGTCTGAAAATCTTCTTTGACAGTCTGAAAATATTTTCAGACAGTTTGAAAATCATTTCTGACAGTCTGACAATATTTTCCGACTGTCTGAAAATCTTCTCTGACATTCCGACAGTCTGAAAATCTTTTCCGACAGTCTGAAAATCTTTTCCGACAGTCTGAAAATCTTTTCCGACAGTCTGAAAATCTTTTCCGACAGTCTGAACATTTTTTCTGAATTTCTGAAAACGGCCCATATTTTTTCATGTCAAATAGGAATACAAATATTCCCAATGTGTCTGAAAGTCTCTGATCCAAGCCAGCCCTCCGTTCGCGTTCGGAGTCTTTCAGACAAGCATTTTCCACCAGAGTGCTCAACAACCCCCTTTCCCCAAAACTAAACCCGCTCTAATTAAACTCATCACGACCGTCATTTTCCCACGTTGCGTGAAAAACCATCTCCGCATCAACCCGCTTGATTTCGCGCCACGATGCAATTTCCCCCGACTCCCCTCGACAGGAATAAATTCGCGCCCGAGCCCGAAAATTGACAGGTGTTTTATGCATTTTTTTTAACTTTTTTTTTTCATTTATTTACCCAACACGACATAGAATATAAAGCACCAGCTCCGACCGCTAGACCGATTCACACTCTCCGATATGTTTTGCATTTTTTTTTTCTTGTATTTTTTTTAACCAGAATTTTTATTCCATTGAATAGTCCACTACCGGGCGGACAATCGCCGGGCCATTTATCTGGCGCTGCGTGCCCCGCCGCTGTAATCCGCGATAAGCCTTCGCCCTTACGAGTGCTGAATATATCCGTGGATTTTTAGCCGCTCTCTACCTGTGTACATCCGCCGGGATTTATCGTTGCGCGACACTCGGATCGTCCACGGGGATAAACCGCCGCTATAGCGCTCGCAGCGCTCTCTGCCGGCGGGGCGCCCAACCGGCCCGGACCGCGCTGATCCTGTTCGCTCTATTTCTTCGGCGTGCCTCTCCCGCCGTCCTCCGCGTCCTCCGCGTCCTTCCCCCACCCCCCGCCAACCGGTCATAAATAAAACGTCCGAGACTCTTCCAGCGTGCCGGCGCGAATTTTTTTCGTTACCGTCCCACTTCGTTCTTTCGAATGGAATCGCGCGAGAACTTTTACCCGCGCACCCAAACTCGACGGTCTCTCTTTGAAATCGTCACACGTAGGCGCACCGCACGATAAACGAGAAAAGTACGTGCCGAGAGGAGATAAAAATTTAAAAACGACTGAGGTCCAAGCTACGAGCAATTAAGTAACTACCGACGTTGGAGTCGCGCGGAGTTCACAATCCTCCTTTCTCGCCAGCCGTCTCCGCTGCCTTTGACCGTCTCGGTCAAGGGGACTTTCGATATGGCGGATAATCGAACCTTTGATGGCCGTTCTTTTTCGATTTAGAGACTTGTCGATAGTGTCAGTTTAAACCTTTTGCTTCCTCATAGAGGAAGCTTTGCTATGGTGAAAAAAAAATGTTCAAGATTTTAATGAAAACGTGTTCAGAATGTTCCAAAACATCGAAAAATCACTTTTTTTTTTTTGAGGTTTGAAAAATACTTTATTGTTAATATTGTTTTTAATTGTTTTTATTGTTAATATTATTTTTAAATATTTTTATTGTTGATATTGTTTTAATTATTTTTATTGTTGATATTATTTTTAATTATTTTTGTTGTTAATATTACTTTTAATTATTTTTGGCAATAAATCTTTTATCTGACGAAGGTGTCAGCTCCGCTAGGGCTTTGTATTGTTGTATGTAGACTGTCTCAAGCTTAGAGTTTCCCTCCTGAAGGACTGGGTGAGGATTGGATGTACTTTCAGACTTTTCTGTAATATTAAAAACGCAAGCCTAAACTTTACTTGTGGTAATTCTCTCTGTGATTATTGCATGACATTTTGCAGTAATGTACTATAGTGGTAAAATAGTTTGTAACGTTTTGTAAATCTGTATATTTTGAAGATTCGGATCCTCTTGTGACGAGAATGTGTTATTCTTATACAGAAGAGCCCCAATTAACCGGGAAGCGAATTAACCGTGCATCTTCGGTTGTTATTTTTTTCTTTTGCACGGAGCAAACCCAAGTCACTGGGTACTTCCAGAAAAATAATAGCTTACATACTTATTAATGAAAAAAATTATCCGAAGCTAGATTCTAGTTCACACTATTTAACAATTGAGTGCAAGTTGTAGCAAATGTCATAGCAACTAGAAAAAATAAAGTTGTAACGTTAGCCATTATGGACTTTTATACTTTCGCTCTCTAGTTCGAATTAACCGGGATTTCAGTCATCCGGACTTCGGTCCCGAGCATCGCTGTTAATCAGGGTTCTACTGTACGCAGTAAATATCATATCATCATACTGTTTTTTGGGATTAGTGAAAATGCGGTGGAACGGTTGAAGTGTGGACTGGTCGAGGAGTACAAGAAAATAGGAAGAAAGTGGCCGGTACGGGAAAATAACGGAGAAATAATTGGGAAACAAGAACGAGGGAAGGGAAAAAGGAGAGCTGCAAAATGGGAAATACTGGGAAGGACGGAATTACGACTGAGCAAAGAAGGTATAGTGCGACAAAACGTGGGAGAAAATGTGCAAAAACCGAGGTTGTGCTCAAGCCTCGATGGAAGAATGAGGCAGATACGATTGGACATTTTTGTGAAGAAAGTGAATGCGAGGAAAAGTCGCATATGGCAAGGGAAAACAGAAA
>JAPYZC010004781.1:0-15727 GCA_030522665.1 Ichneumoninae sp. A BG-2022a | reverse complement strand
TCATTGTTGTACCCCGGGTAATTCAATACCTCGATTATTCGTACTGTCAGATTATGAATAAGTTAACAGTTAAAAATCCGTTACCCCAAAGTATATGAAACATATATTCCAAGTATATATTGCACGTACATTTGGAATATATTCCGAAATGTAAAGTATATATATTTCAGATATGTTCATGAATGCCTGGTTTTTCTGATTTTTTATCTTCCTGGATATCTTGCTCTATGTCTTCATGGGGTCGAAGATACCAAGGAAGACATCCGGGAAGACATCCAGGAAGACGCAAGGAAATCCAGGCATTCATGAACAGCAGTGTACCAGGTATGCTTCGATTATATGACTCATATTCACAATATATGTGGAATACATATCGAATACATTTTTTATATACCTTGCATATAATTGAAGTACAATTAAAAATATATTCGACATATGCAATTTTCGGAACAAAATATATTTTGTATATTCGAAATGCATTTTTCAATATATTCCAAATACACTTTATTACCATGTGGGAACATACGTAAATGTCGACTCGGGCGCTCGCATGAGTTACGTAAATTAATTTAGCTTTTATCTCCACTACAATAAGAACCTCTGAGCTTCTAAAAAAAATTGGGAAATCGGAAATCTCATTTTTCAAACGGAAGTGACGCATTTTCGTTACGCCATGACTTTTTTTGAGATCTGCACGTCGTCGCCACATAGCAATCAATTATACATTCAAACATTTAATATTTCTTTACCTGGAAGTTACCTTTACGCGCGATAACGAGTGATGGCTCTATAAGCCAAGCTCGTAACTCGCCACGGATCATTGCATGGTAATTTGAAAGTCATAGACTCGGCCATACGATTTTACGAGCGAACCAGCAGTTTCTTTTCTCATAGCATAGTACAAAAATACACCCTGAATTTTTCCGAGTAAACTTTGTAACAACCCTATAACAGTAATTCCATGTTAAGAGGAGATGCTCGTTTCTTACCGATATTCAATTCAGTCTTCAGCCGTTGCAACTGCTGTATCTTGGTTGACGCAGTTAGGTAATTCGTTCAGTCTCCATTAAGCCCAAAACGGCCATGCGGTTCATCAAGTTTTTCCTTGTGTCGTTGATCCAAACAAGCGTGCCCACATGCTTGGCTGGAATTTCGATCAAGACATCAGAACCGGAAGATCACTCCGAACTCGCCGACGCAGCGGTAAAGTTGTCCGTCATTAACCAGCGTAAGATAAATCGAAACGATAAAACGGCACCTTCAACAATTTCCAGGTCGACATAGTAACGTTTTGTTACCCAAACCTAGGAAACGGCGTCGTTTTTGCGGGAAACTCAGCCGGGATCCTCAGTAGAAGACTCTGGTCTAAGTTGCACCTACCTGCAATTATTCTGGACAACAATGCAAGGACCGACAGCAATGGCCCAGTGAACCGCGCTGTTTCGTACCAGTTGCGGGTCTTCGTCGTCACGGCCGCTTCCTCTGAGAGCCTCTCATCGACCCTCAAAGCCATCATGGGTTCTCCATGGTGGAACCACATGGCTTCGGTTCTCATCCTAGATTGGTCCGTGTCGAACCGCGGATGCTCAAAGTCCTCCGAGATCCTGCGCGCCGCCTGGGAAATGAATCTCCTTCACGCCAAATTTGTGTGCCGCGACCGGACCAAGAGAACATTCTTGTACGATTACAATCCTTACACCAGCCATGCGCCTCATCCTTGGAGACTCGTCAGCACTCACAGAATCAAGAACTCTCATCCCTGGTCCTTGATTGCTCAGCGCTATCGTCATGGGAAGGAAGTCTGCGACCAACTTGACTTCGACAAGACAACCGATCTCGGTGGCTACGAGATTCGAGCTAGGGTCAACAACATAACTGGCGTATGGAGCACAAACCCCGCCAAGAAGGGCACAGATTCCTTTGATGGACTGGACGGCAGTATTGCCAGGTTACTCTTTCGCGCGCTGAAAGTAACGCCGAATGTCGTCACGTACAACAGGACCTACAACATCATCCCGAAGATCAGGGACAACAAGATCGTCGGTGGTCTCGTCGACTTGAGGAACGGAATCTTCGACATGGGCCTCAACGCTTGGTTTCCGGACATGAACGCAACTCTGACCCGTCCGTTCAGACAAACCAGAATCACTGTTATGACCCAGTTCCGCGGCAACATGTCCCAACTGGCCAAGATAGCTGCCGTTCTTGACAGACCCTCCAGATTAGGTCTGCTCCTGGTGGCGCTGATTACGCTGATCTTCTTCAAGTACTGCCGACGCCAGTCGCTGATGCCGGCGTTCCTTGACGTCTGGCGTGTCTATTGCAACTCGTCCATTCCAAAAGTTCCCAAGTCTCAGGCGTCGAGGCTGTACCTGACAGGTCTGTATCTGCTCATGATCAACATACAGGGGATCTATCAGGGCAAGATATCGGCTCTCCTGACGATGCCAGTGCCTATTCCGGATGTCAAGACAGCCCAGGACGTCGTCAATCTTGGTCTCACTGTCTACGGGGACAAGATATTCTTTCCTGACTTTGATGAACTTACATTCGGCAAGGTGGACTTCGTCGCGATTGACGGGAATTATGGCAATTGCACCGAACAGGTGATCAATGACTACTGGGCTGCGTGCATCCATGAGAGGAATATCCTCAATCACCAGGGTGCGAAATTTAAGCTGCACGTTTCCGAGCAACCGATATTGACGTTCCATCAGCTCTACGCCATCCGACCGGACTGGCCTCTTGAGGAGCGAGTCAACGACGTTCTCGCAAGATTGGTGGAGTCTGGGCTCGTTGACTACTCGGACAAGATGGACATCAAAGAAAGATCCCGCGTGCGTTTGCGCGACGAAAATCTGCACCCGGATCAGACTGTCAAAGTCATGACGTTGGACGAACTGACGTTTGCGTTCTCAATTCTTGGAAGCGGTCTCACACTTGCTGCTGTAAGTTTCGTTGTCGAAATTGGAATCCAGCCGACTCGTTCTCTAATAGCGAGTACGAAGTTTTGCCTCCGCGATCGACCTGGTCTGATAAATAAATGAACATATAATAAAAATATATATATTGCTTCCTCATAGGGGAAGCTTTGTGATGGTGAAAAAAAAAATTTCGATGTTTTAATGAAAATGTTTTCAGAATGTTCCAAAACATCGAAAAATCACATTTAGAAAAAAATGTCCGGATGTATGTGTGTATGTGTGTGAATCAGAAGCGAAAAATTCAAACCGATGTAACTCGAGAACGCCTCCACCGATCCGGCTGAAATTTTGCACACAACTTGTGTGGTTGACAGTCAATGTTTCTGCATTTCGTCCAAAAATGTTCATTTGTTTTTTTTTTTTTGTACGCCATTTTTAATATATACAGTATTATAAAATCGTGTATATCATTGCACTGAAGTGTCACTATCGGATTGCTGCCTATTAGATTAATTAACGTTAAAGTAATTTATTGTGACGTTCCCAAAGATACCAGCGATATCTGGGCAAGAGGAAATGTACGGGCGAATAAAAAAATAATGATAAAGTTTCAATTTCTTTTTGTTTTCTAATTTCAAGTAATCGAATCGGAACGAGGTCAGCGCATCGAGCATCTGTGGCCAATGGAATGCAACATTCGAGATTATCTTCGTTCGATCGTCCTTGCGATGCCACTCCGAGAAATAGGAATGACTAAAGTTCATTTCGTTTCAATATCGCCAAGTAATCTTCCGAATCTTATTGTTCCATCGGCGATCGCTATCTCAATCAATTTCCGTCGATCCTTAAAAAAAAAAACCTTCGGAACATTCTTCGGGCCAGCTATCGAAAAAAAAGAAACTCGCGTCTGCGTGGAAACAAAAAGATCGAAAGATTATAATGTACGTATCGTGCAAAATATTGACCGATTCTTCGTATATAAACGGTGAATTGCATTCGAGAATTTGCAGTTCCTTCCCCGTTCGATCAGTAGTCACTAAGATGTGGTCATTGACGAGTGCAGCAATCATTTTCGCAGTGGCATTGACTGCTTCTGGTAAATACCAAAAGTTTTATTTTTTGGTATTTTTATTTTTATTTTCTTTTATTGACGATTTTATTTTTTAATTTTTTTTGTTATTGACGATTCCCGCAAACACTTCTCTGACTTCCATAGATAGATGGGAAGGTAGACGGTTGGATTGAATAATTGATTATTTATGATAACAGCCCGCGAGGTGCCGAGGGACTTGGAGCCGAGAATTGTCGGTGGTTCCATTGCCGACGATGGAGAATATCCTTACTCGGTCTCCCTGAGAGTTTACTTCGTACACTTTTGCGGAGGATCTGTAGTCAATGATCGATGGGTTATGACGGCAGCGCACTGTCTCGTTCGGTCAGTTCTTGGGACAAAAAAAATCATGTATATGGCGCATTCCATACCCATTCGACCTACGTCGGACCCTCGACCTCTTCAATTCGGTTGGTAATTTTTATAACATAGTTCTAACTTTAAAAACCACTCCAAATTTTTTGTTACTTATTTTTTATTTTTTTTTTATTTGCATTAATTACAATTTTTCAAAGTGAACATATTTTTAGCCTGAATTAAAAAATCTGAAAAAATTATAAAAAATCATGTATTAGATATGACATTTTTTAAGCCTAGAGCGAAAGCGGTATCGCATTAGCTTCTATTTTTTTAAATATAATTTTAAATAATTTTAAATAATAAAAAATAGAAGCTAATGATACCACTTTTGCTCTAGGCTTGAAAATGTTCATATCTGATACAGGGTTTTTGAGCGATTTTTCCGATTTTTTCATTTCGGCTAACAATATGTTCACTTTGAAAAATTGTGATTAATGCAAATAAAAAAAAAAATTTGGAGTGATTTTTAGAGTCAGAACAATATTATAAAAAATTACCAACCGCATTGAAGAGGTCGAGGGTCCGACGTAGGTCGAATCGGTATGGAATGCCCCATACTTTATCATGATTTTATTAGTCATGATCATTGAATAATTTTTCATTTACAGGAGGAAAGCCCATGAGATCAGCGTAATAGCGGGCACGAATCATTTGTCCGAGGCGGGACGAATGTATCAGGCGAACTTGATAATTTCTCACGAAGGTTACACCTCCAAGAAGTTCGTCAACGACATCGGTTTGATTCGTGTATCCGAAACAATTGTCTTCACGGAAAAGATTCAGCCGATTGCTCTGCCCACGTCGGACTTCACTGAGGTCAACGTTCCCGCAGTTTTGACGGGTTGGGGAACCGATCGGGTACGTTGAACAAAAATTATTTTTTTTATTCTTTAATTACATCTAATGAGACAAATTAATTTTTTCTTATTTTTATTCAGGTGGACGGCAACTTGCAAGAACTTCTTCGAAAACTCGACGCCAACGTTATATCGCAAGCCACCTGTGTGAAAATGCAGAGCTTGGTGACCGCCAGTCACATCTGCACGCTCCCCAAAGTCGGCCACGGAGCTTGTTACGTAAGTACATTCTTTCTAATAAAAAAAAAGCTGAACGGAATTTCAATTATTCAATTTTATTATTATAATAGTAATACATAATATAATATATTTATTGGATGCATATTATTATTATTATTATTATTATTATTATTATTATTATTTTCTTTACGGAGTCCCTAAGGGTTCCGTAAAGAAAAACGGAATTAGCGGAATCCAGGTTACGGATTCCACCACCCCAGATGGTGGATATGTGGAATTCCCATAGCCTACCCACAAAACCGCCCTCTCCTTTCGGTCCTCCCTCAACCAGGAACTATGTTAATATTACTTCTGGTTGGGGGAGCTGTCTGTGTACGTCTGTTCGTTCTGTCTATTCGTTTAGTCTCACGTCAGTTTGTCTGCTCTGTTATTCGAGGCAGCATTATTATTATTATTATATTATTATTATTATTATTATTATTATTATTATTATTATTATTATTATTATTATTATTATTATTATTATTATTATTATTATTATTATTATTATTTGCAGGGAGATGCCGGTGGTCCGTTGGTTGTCGACGATACCCAAATCGGTATCGCTTCGTTCATCAACCCCTGCGCTAAGGGCGAACCCGACGTATTCACTAGGGTGTGGAGTTTCGTTGCCTGGATCAAGGAGACTATCAAGAACCACAGCTGAATCCACGTTTGCCAGCTAATATAATACTATATTCGATGTTACTAACAATAATGATAATAATAATGAAAAATTAAACAACGCTGACAAAGTAACAAGATTTATCTATCGAATAAAAATTGACTCGCATTGAAAAAAATCGACATGTTGATACCGCAGAAAACTTATTTATTCCTTCCCATTCGACTGGAATTTCGTGCGGCGAACGGGACACCGAAAGTCTTCGTTATCAATGCCTTCTTCCGTTATCGCGCAGGGAGCCAACCACTCGAATACGTTGTCGATATTAAAATTTATCTATCTCGATCGATCCAATCGAACGGCCCGATAGCGAAGCAATTATCGACGACGAAGGTGAATTCGACGACGAAATATAAAACTGATTTCGTGGAAAAAGATCCAGTTAACTTTGTAACATCGACTATGAGTCTCGGTCTATTTCTCGTTTTGGGCCTCGGAATATTGGCACGTGGTAAAGCAACGATTTTTTTTTTTAAATAAAAAAAAATAATAAAAATTTAAGACAATATCTTTCATCGAATCATTTTCACCGGCCCAGAAGCTTCATGCCTCCCGAACGATGCCCCGTATTACACCCATCCGTACGTGGTTTCGTTGCGCGGTACAAACGACAATCATTTCTGCAGTGGATCGATAATCAACGAGCATTGGATCGTGACAGCGGCTCACTGCGTTGAAAAGTATGTAAAGCGAAAGGAAAAAAATCTGTAATATTTTAACCGTCCGATAAAAAATTGCCTGCGGTGATTGTGTGAGCTTTAATATTTTATTGTCATTCGGTAAATTAATGTCCGAATTAATTTAATGAAATTAAATTACCGAATTAATTAAATTAAATTAAATTAATTCGGTAATGAATGAACGTGAAAATAGTCCTAAGGTCGGAATATAAAAAATCAAATTGAACCCAAAAACCGAATAATTTTAAGTGTAAGCGTCTTATCGTCAGGAACCTGTGGGGGAATGACAATAGTCATGACACCGGTAGCAATTCAAGACACTATAATTTATAAAACAAATTAAGTTTATTATATACAGGTTTAGTGCATTACATTCGAAGATCGTAAGGAAGCATTCTCGCTCGCATGCGTCGTTATCGCTTCTTAAAAAAAAAGAAAAAAAAAACACTTTACGTCGTCGAAGTCGAGACGTTTCGAAAAAACAAACGTCGCGGCTTAAATCGGAAATTCAATGACCGAAACGACAAACAAAAATTCCTCTTGACTCCCCAAGCTGCCCGCGCGCGCGCCCGGTTTCGTCGCTTCGCCATTATCAAACGGATTTTACAAACTACCATTTCGCCGATGAAACATGCAAAAGAGCAAAGCAACCCTCCACCTAGGATTATAAAGGCGAAACATAGGTCATGAAAATTCATGACCCTCCTCTGTGTATTTCTCATGACGTCCTCATCATCCAAATACAGAAGCCTCAACTTTCCCATGACTGGATCTTTAAACTCCAAAGCATGCTCCACCCACCTCGACATTATTGTCTCATATCTAGGTCCAAGTGGATTGTAAGTCGTCTGGAAATACACAGAATACTCGTGCACTATCGGATCTCTGCTTATATGCAAATTCCACTTTATCGCGTACGCTAAGCAGTTCATTTCTTCCTCGACGCAAGTCGCCAAGGAGTCTCTCAACACGTAGTCGACACAGTGTTTGTCCTTCGAAATGTCGACGACACGACCGTCAAGAATCGGATCGGCAGCGAGTTTGTCATTAATATCGTACTGTTTATAAAGTGTATAACCAAGGGTCGCAATATCTCGCTTCGTCTGTACATTTCTATAAGCTATCGTTGTTGTCAAGAGCGTCGCTAAATTACCGGTGTAAATCGCTTGGAGAGTCAACACGAACATCAACAGGCAAGCCAAATATATGGTCGGTGCAAGATTGTTAGGTACGCGTGGTAGACTCGCGTTGCAAGTCAGCCGGACGAGGTTCAACAGCGCTGGCATCAAAGCCTGACGGAGAACAAACTTGAAGAACAGAAATGTTATCAAGTACACTACACACATGCCTATCCGAGAGTTTCTATCGGTGACCGATATGATTTTGTCGAGTTGCGACATGTGGCCGGTGTGCTGGGTAATTGCAAACATTGGTATTTCGGACCGTAGCAAGATCATTTGGTGATTCACTCTCATTGTCAGGTCCGTCATGGCTGATAAATAAAAGGGCCACAACGTTATTCCCATTTTGTAGATTATGGAACCTTCGTAGAAATCGGGTCCACCCGATCTAACTATAACTCCCGTTGCGTTCAGAGCCCTTGACATGTTATCCACAAACCACCGCTTCTTGCGTTGACTAGCTTCAAAGAATGCTCTTTTATTTTGCGATAGTTTTTTGAGGTACCTCTGAACTTTCGGATTGTCGAGCTCGTAAAGATCGTGAGGCCTCAATGCGGTGAATAATATAGGCCAGCCACCGAGATTGATCGTCTTCGGGAAGTTCAATGCCTCGCACGCTTGCCCTCCCTCACGATATTCGCGGGTGAAGATACTTATCGTTATGGGCGACTCAGTGGTGCCGACTTTTACTTGGTTCGCCAATTTCCAGACCGGTGGTGCCTGATCCGTAAAGTAATTGGAATTGTAGATCAGTATGCCCGATGAGCGATTGTTACAAATGTATTGTGCGTTAAGCAAGCCTACATAAAGGTGTACGTCAATATATTTCGCGGCCGTCAGGCATTGGTCATCGTGATTGAGATTCGGATCGATGAAGATGTAGTTTGCGTGTTGGTTCCACCATACACTATTGATGATTCCCCTTACGGATCGGAGGTTTTCTTTCCACGTATCGGCTGCGACTACGAAGGATTTTAACGCGTGCACTTTCGCGTAGTCCGCCACATACTCGACCTTACTGTTCAACAGTACTACAGGGACGAAGTATTTCGATCGCAGCTCCTCCAGGAGGGCGCCGTCCGAGTCGCCGACGATTCCAACTGCACTCCCTGGATCCCCGTGGCATGTCATCAACATGTCGATCTGAAACCCAACAAGTCGAACAATGTTTCAGCGTCCGTGAAAAAAAGGGTATTGCGGTTTTGAGCGCGAGATCCGAAATAGCAATTTTTATATCGCCTACACAAAATTATGTCTACCCGAATTTATCTATAATACATTTATGATGGTCAATTTTGTATCATAATTTTTCAAACGGAATACACAAATTTTGTACTTTCAAAATCTATGTTAAATCCTAAGATTGAACGAAATGGAACTGTAATTAGATTGAACTCCGGAACTGTAATTCCATGTATTTTTTCAGGTTGATCACATTGATATATTATTCGTGAACGAATATTTGATACGGAAAAAATGCGTCTAAAAGAAAACAAAAATAAAACATGCAATTAAAAAAATTCAAAATGGCATAAAATTTAAACGGTTCGACCGATTTTAGTGAGATTTTAATGGGACCATCGGGTGATCATATTCCATCTGTGTACACTTTTTTTTAGCTCGATAGCTAAACAAATTGCGAGCGCCAGAGTGCGTACAGACTTTTTAAAGAAATTAAAAAATGGCGTACAAAAAAATAAGTGAACATTTTTCAATGAACTTTTGACCAAACGTTGACTATTGATCACACGTTATGTGTGCAAATTTTTAGACTGATCGGTGGAGGCATAACAAATTTTTTTCACCATAACAAAGCTATGAGGATCCAAGGTGTATTTAATAATATATTTTTGTGTCGATTGCAACGTGAAAATTTGCATCTTGTGCACACAAATCGAAAGTTCTAAAATAAATATTCTACCAAAAGAACAAATGAGTGAAATGACACGTAAGGATCAAAGAATCTCACCGCTGCGTCGTAGAGATCGATGAGATGTTTCGGTGTCGTCCGTACAACAATCTCAGCAACGCACAAACGCCCAATCAGCGCCAAAAGTACAATCGAGAACACACTTCGATTCATAGCGTTCACGTTTTTATTTGTCCGATGATAATTATTTTTTTAAATATGACTGAACTGCGATTAAACTGAATTTTATTGTGACAAAAATTATATTCGTCTCGTAATTAACACGACAGGTCGAGCTGGGCTACGAAACGAACGACTCTGATGACGGTTACGATGATATTGAACAAGTCTCCGTTCCTGTTACGCAGGCTATCGATATTCTCGCTATACATAATTTTTAATTTTTCAAAAGAGGGATATAATCGATAACCTAAATTATGCATGCCTCGCATGCACGCGTGGTGTTTGTTGACGTGTGGAAAAGGTTGGAAACCATTGGTTACGGATACAATCATTAACATACTGTACATTGCGATGTGCTACGTGTCTTATACGAAATCGATCCAGTCGTTGAGGGTGCAGTTAATAGTTTTTAAAATATCTCCACGTATCTTATGTGCCATGTGCAAGTTTTGCTTTTATATTGATATTCAAGCTGAACATTATTACCGATCAATAAAATTAGGTCGATGATAAATTCACTGAAATAATCAAAATTATTTGTTGTATTTCTGGCTTTCTCGTCGAGGATTTAATTTTCATAAAAAAGGCGCAAAGTAATTTGCTCATAGGTTTCTTCATGAGAAAGTTCGTTCCGTTTTTCAGCGAAATTTCTTGTTTCCAGTCGCGATCCCGAGATCATCGTGGCCTACGCCGGTTCGATTTTTTTGAGCAAACCGCACGACGCGTACCCGATCGAAGCTGTCATAGT
This sequence comes from Ichneumoninae sp. A BG-2022a, assembly GCA_030522665.1. Lineage (NCBI taxonomy): Eukaryota > Metazoa > Arthropoda > Insecta > Hymenoptera > Ichneumonidae > Ichneumoninae sp. A BG-2022a. The sequence continues at coordinate 4,870 of JAPYZC010004781.1, read as the reverse complement.
TCACGAGGACTACAAGCGTGTCCGGAATTCGTCGGAGATATGGCACGACGATATTGCGCTTCTACGGACCGCTCGCAGAATCGCTTTCCACGATTACGTCAAGCGGACTGTGCTTCCTGAAAAGGACGAAGATCCCAGTTCGTACATCGCCACAATTGTCGGCTGGGGCGACACCGAAGTAAACGAAAAAAAAAAAAACGATCAAAAAAACCTACAAGCGTGCGTAAAGTTGCGCTTTATAGCAAGGGATGCGAGAAAAATGCTGCAGATACTTTTTTGCACCCTCATCACGATGTAGATATTTTTGCGCACGCTTTGGCCAAACCTCACAGCCTCGTGCCATTTCTTCGCACTAGTATCACAAAGTACTATTTTTCAGCCCGAACGTCCAATACCCGATAGACTTCAAGAAATCTACTCCAAATTCGCGAAGTGCGAGAATGTATTTGCACCGACGCTCAGTGCAATCTGCACGGGAGATGAAACGGGGATTTGTCGTGTAAGTATTTATTTTTTGGTAATTATATAATACTATCCATCCATCATTTTTTTTATACATACAATGTTCGTTTATCGAATAGCCCACCTGTATAAACAAAAATTCGTATGGATATTGATTGAAAAAAATTGTACGCGTCGCAGTTGGCGATTAGAAAATTTTTTCGAAATTCGAAAATGATGTATTTCGGTAGGGTAGAGCGGGGCAAGATGGGGCAACGGGGCAAAACGGGGTTTTTGGGAAAAACGTCACTTTCCAATAATTTTTGGATGCCCGAATTCGCCCTGTCGGATACATCAGGCTTTTCTGCCCAGTTTTGCCACCTTGTCCTATCCAAAAATGAATAGAAAATTTAGTTTTGTCCAAAAACCCCGTTTTGCCCCGTTGCCCCATTGTGCCCCGCTCTACCCTATTTTTTTAAATTAAATTTTATCAATTAATTGATTAATTATTGATGACTAGAATGACGCCGGAAGTCCCGTGCTGGACATGGGCGTCCAAGTTGGAATTTCGTCGTACACGTTTCCGTGTAAGACGAATTCATACCCGACGTCGGCAAGGGGAGTTCACACCCGAGTCTGGTACTACAAGCCCTGGATGAGCAACAGTATGGAGCGGTACGAAACGGAAGCGATGTACACGACCGAGTCGTCCGGTTCGGAGACTCGCCAGCCCCAACCAGAGCCCGAAGTGCAAGCTCAAGATTCCTCGTCGACCATTCGGCTAAACTCGGTCGTGTTAATAAGCGCAGCTTTCATTTCACTCGTCGGGCCGTAAGCGATAAAATACAAACTTCATTGTCAACATCGTTTTTAACAGTGTTTGGTCGGATAAATTTCCACTGGAGGTAAATGAAGTGGCGTTGACGAAAGCCACTTCATCCAGTCGACAAAACAGGACTCGTTTTATGCAGGGATTGTCAATTACCGATCGGTCGGGGTAAGGACGATCTCTGCCTTACCGACCGTTCGGAATCGTCGGTCGTTCAACAGGGAATCCAAAGTTTCTTATTGAGCCACATACGCAAGGAAACCTCTCTACCTTCACCAGCACGTCCGTCATCAACGATGTCCATTGCAGGTTTTGGGACAGAAGAACTGGAAGATCCAATGGAAGAAAACGACTTTACCGACGTCCATTTGAACGTCTGAATTACATCTAGTTTATGGTTGTCAGGGTTCAGCGCCCGACCCAAAAATTTATTTTCTTAAGGAGGTCGGAGCGAGTGGTGTTCGTTTTGCCTAAATTCGAAAAATCCGGGCAAGAATTGCAAACACTTCCCAATGTTATAAAAATCTGAAAAAATTCATACTTATTATAGGCACTGAAAAAATTCATTTTGCATAATAATAATTTCAAAATGGTAGTAACAAATTGTAAAAAAAAAATTGTTCATCAAAATATATGGTAACTCAACTTCTTTTTTTTAATAAAAATGATTCGTTCAGTTTTCGGAATACATATGAATTTTTTCAGATTTTTATCTTTATTTTGATTTTTCTTGTTTTTTATATGGAAAAATGTGCAAAAGTCAAAATAAAATTGTGTCAATTAGCATGAGCTGCATATGGCGCCGCGTGAAAAGCAACATTCTTTTAAAAATATATATATATGTTTCCAGACTACTGTAATAGAATTTTTTTTCGAAAATAACATTAAAACATTATTACGGACGCGTTAAAAAAATAAAATCGAGTTGTGCCCATATATTATTGAAGACTTATGTGGGCCTCAACCATTGCTAGCAAAATGCCCCCCACCATTAAGAAATGGCGATCTGTGACGTATTCCCTTAATGGTCAATTTTTCTTGTCGCATCCCTCGGCTTTCAAATTCCCTTTAATTCGGCTCCGCACAAACCGGTCTCGTTGAAAGAATTGAAAAAAACGTCTTTACCGACGTCCATTCGATAATGTCCGAATTACACATAGTTTAGGGTTGTCGGGGTTCAATGCCCGACCCAAAAATGTATCTTCTTAATGATCAATTTTTCTTGTCGCATCCCTCGCCTTTCAAATTCCCTTTAATTCGGCTCCGCACAACCCGGTCTCGTTAATGTCCACGGCTCTTCAGCCCGGTCACGATGGTCACTCGCACTTAACTAACGAATTCACTTACTTCCATCCGTCACGCGATATCCTATCCTCATCAGCGTCGAGTCCTCGTTTCGATCCTGTAATTTATGGAAGGGGAAATGTAACGGGATGCGGTAGGACCCTGGCCTCGATGTACAACACCCAACGCTCCTCGCTCGTTAATTAAAAATTCACAAGATCGATATTGTCTGAGAAGATTCCGCATCCGTAAACACGCGTCTTCGAACAACACCACTGGACGTTACCAGCCGAATGTATGAGGTATTCCATACGGTTTTCGTAAATTTTTTTTCAGAATTTTTAGATGGTGTTTTTTTGAGATATCGAAAAATTGAACTTTTTTTCAAAATCCCTGTATCTTAAAAACTGTTAGCCGTACAAAAAAACGTTTAAGACATAAAAGTTGCAGTTTGAAATGAACTTTTGAAAACAAAATTTTGATGAGATCACTCTACACTTGAGAGTATATTCTGGAATTTTTTAAGAAAAATCAAACGGCATATTAGCTGAAAAAAAAAAATATATTTTTGTCTATTTTTCATAGAAATGGACGTTTGTTGCATTAAAAAAAATCTACAAAATGTTGTTTTCAAAAGTTCACTTAAAACTACAATTTGTATGTCTGAAGCGTTTTTTTGTACGGCTAATAGTTTTTAAGATATGGAGGTTTTAAAAAAAGTTCAATTTTTCGATATCTCAATAAAAATACGATCCAAAAATTCTGAAAAAAATTGAAAAAAACCCCTCGTAAATAATCATGAATTGTGCTGAAATTACAACTTTTTTGGTTCGGTTTTTGACCTTTCGAAACCGTACGGAATACCTCACACGTATTCACAATCCCGGATTCAAATTGAGGACAAAGTAGGTCACATCGGGAGGAGTGCAGGTCAGAAAAGGCGTCCAGTCATCTACCGAATCAGTAGCACATGTCTCATATTCATAAATTTACACATCCCTTATAAAAACAAATGACACGTCTCACATAGAACATCCCAAGACCAAGCGCTGCGTCGGGCCAGTACCGGCGCCCGATCGGCCAGCGTTCCGCCAGCGTCGGTAATCCCACCTCGACTTTGTATCGAGTCATCATCCAATTTATTGTAATTACATCTACACGATAACGGTAACTTAATCGGCACGAACGATCGACATTAAGTTTAAGTATTGACTAGCCATTGGCGTTTTGTTCGTAGCGCGTCTCGACGTCAATCGTCAGATCCATGTCGGAGGCCGTGAGTCTCTCCATCGAGGACACCTGATTGACGTCGGCCTCGATGACGAATATCGATTCGGGCATCGCCCGATACTCGTCGCCACCGGGCTCGAGGAAGCGCACGAAGGGTTTGTAAGTCCGGAGTTCCATCGCCGACAGAGCGAGTCTCGTCGGTGTGTTGGGTCCGTTGGTCTCGCAATCGGCGCGAATGTTTATCGACAGAATCTCGTCGTGACGAAGCTCGCTGCTGTTGGGACTGGCGTTGTTGCTCAGGAACGCGTCGTACTCCTTCCGGTCGCTCGGCGTCGAGGCGGGACTGTTGTACGAGGGTTCGTTGGCGATGTCGGGACTGACCGAGCGAAGCCTCGTGTCCGTTCCGTTTCGTCCCGGTGAGACCGCGGCGGCGTTGTCGGTCGCCCGACGCAGCAGGCTCGTCCTCGGGGTCCTCGCGAATCCGGGATTCTGACGGGCGTTCAACCTCTGCGAGCCCCGAAGCGATCCCGCCTGATCGAAGACCACCGGTTGCTTGCTCTTGGCCGACTCGCTGCTGGGAAAGAGCAGACGGCATATGAAGCTCTTCAGCGCCGCCCGGAAGTCCTTCAGGTGATAGGCGTAAAGCAGCGGATTCCCCACCGAATTCAAGTGCGACAGTATTATACTCGAGTTGAGCAATATCTGATTGACCTCGCATTCGGGGCAGAAGGCCTTGACGCAGTTGATCGTGTAGAGGGGAAACCAACAGACGATGAAGAACGCGACGATCCTGGAGAGATTCTGGGTCGCTTTGACGTCCCTCTTCTGCGCCGCGCCCAGCAGACGCAGCATCGTTCCCGTCGTCTGGTTGTCCGTTCGGCGACCCGGGTTCATCGTCACTATTTGCTGCAACTGGAAAATCATTTTTTTTTTTTACACCGTCAAAAAGGTTTGGTAGTATCAAACTAAACTGCGGCTGCGGATGGCGAACGAATATTTAGTTGTTTGAACGAATATTTAGTTGTTTGAACGAATATTTAGTTGTTTGAACGAATATTTAGTTGTTTGAACGAATATTTAGTTGTT
>JAPYZC010004780.1:0-13336 GCA_030522665.1 Ichneumoninae sp. A BG-2022a | reverse complement strand
TTCGTCCATAATAATGATCCCAAAATGTTATTCGTTTCCTTTATGTTAAAATGTGTTTAAAATCGTAATTTTCAAGTATTAGATAAAATTCTGAAAAAATTCATACGTATGCAGAAAAATTAACAAATCATTTTCGTAATAAAAAAAAATTTGGTTGCCGGGTAATTTGTTGCACAATTGTTTTCTCTGTAATTTGCCATGAACATTCTGAAATTATTATTATGCAGAAACAATCTTTTCAGCACCTTTTATATGCTAGCATTTTTTCAAATTTTTTTCTCATCGAGAAGTGTTTGTAATCTTTGTCTTTTTTCTCTCGAACTTAGGCGGCGTCAGTCATTGTGCGAGTACTACCTTAATCCGATCCTAATTCGTTCAGGTAATCGAGGTTCTACCGTACACGACTATGGAAATGAGATTTAATTTTTTTAATGCATTTTTTTTGATGATCCGATGTCCCGCCCGAATTGAAACAGGTCAAACTCGTCCGATGGCCGTCGAGGATTACCTAATGTTCAGCACGGCCTCCCAGACGACTTCCTTCCACCGTATGCCCTCCTACTCGCCCGACACGGACGAGACCCTTCGTCTCGCGACGCAGAAGCTGAACCAGTCGCCCCAGCAGCCTCAGACCCTGCAGACTTATCCTCAACAGCAGCAGCAACAACCACCGGGAATTCCGCACGCCTACGTCATACCCATACCGGTAATGCCTTCGGAGAACATTCAGCAGCAGCCTCAGCAACAGCTGACTCTCCAGCAAAACTACGTGGGCTGCTCCTCGGAACTCCCGGACATCGTCGGCTCGACGAACGGCCCGACGACAACCAGCACGACGACCTCGTCCTCCATCTCGACCGCCGTCGTCCAGGACGCCCTGAACACACAGTCGTACTACCAGTACGCGCCAATTCATTCCGACCCCTCGAACCCGACGACCGCCCAGGCGCACTACCAGTTCGCGCCGATTATGCCCGACGCCGCGAACCCCCCGCCGGCCCAGCCGCACTATCAGTTCGCGCCGATACTCCCCGACGTCTCCGGCGGTCCGGGAACGAGCCTCGGAGCCCCGACGGCGCAGGGCACCGGTCTCGTCGCTCCGACCCCGATCTCCACCGGCAACGCCGCCGGCCCCTATCTTCACTACCACGAAGCTCCACCGGGCATGGGAAATTTTCAGGCCTTCAGCTACTCCCCCCATCCCGGATTCTTTCTGCCGACCGGCTACCGGCTCGTCTACGCACCGACCGGGACGCCGCAGTCCCAGCCCGCCACACCGGCCACCCCTCACCTCGGTAACTCCCACGACGGAACTCCGCCCGGCGAGCCTCAACAGTGCGCCGAGAATACCACCGGTTGCCCCCAGGCCGAATAATTCGGTCTCGTGGAAAATACATTTTTTTTATGTATTTTTTTTTTTTGAAACATTTTTTGTAATTTTTTTTTTTTTCATTCAAAAAATGTAATCTCGGGACGAGAGTTCCGGGGTGAGAATCACCGGGGCGTGCTTCGGGAGGTGGCTTCCTCGTCGCTCTCACGCGCTTCGTTCGCAGCGACGCGGGACGGACATTCCTTGAAAAAAAAATCGTTTCGATCTTTTCCGAGCCCTGATTCGCCGGAAATTGCGAAACTCCTTTTGGGAATCGGAGATTGGCGAAAACCGCGGAATTAGTCAATCGAGGTTGTTCCGACTCAATTTCGAAACGAGGGATGCCGCGTTACCGGCGAGGCGGGAGATTCGTTGTTCGTGCTTATGCTTCGTGAGTGCGCATGCGCTGTGGATCCTCCGAGGGGAGGGGGAATGTAGCGGCCGGGATCGGGAATAAAAGATTAATTTCCGACAAGCAAACGTTCGCATAACGTTGCCGATTTTTCCGTTTGTGTGAGATGAACAGACCGATCGGATATCGAGCTCTAAAAAAGGCTGTGTTTGCGGTGAACGTCTGAAAAAAAAGATAAACAGAAAAGTTCACCGAGTCCTCGGCTATCCGAGAACGACGGAAAGACCCACAGAACTCGTCTGAAAAATCGCCCGCCCGAACGGCTCGTCGATCGTTCTTCGTAAATAACAATTTATTCGATAATGAAAAAAAAGCTTCGTGTCTGATAGTCGTAAATATCGATAAATATCATCATTAAAAAAAAAAACATCAGTATCCGTACGACGTTCGATAAATAATTAAATAACAGGGCGATAAAATTTGCAATCTCTCACCGTCGGCGTATTTTATCTATGAATTTTAAAGATCCAATAAAAAAATATATATATGTACCATCCCTCGAGCCTCCACCCCAGTCAACTATGAAAATTCGAGACAATGTCTACCCGCTTTGAAACGTCGCGATAACAAAAAATAACGAAAATCTCCATTCGCGATAAACATACCACAAAAAAAAACTATATAGTAATCTGTCTAGTGACAACGGGGACACGAGAATTGGCTTTGCGAGAGATTCGAAACGGAATGGAATATTTTTGAACGATTTGAGTTAATGGTTACAAAAATTGGATAGGGAAAAGTTAAAAAAAAAATATATATATATATCGGAAAAAGAATTGTTTTTTAGGAAGAAAGCGAGGAAGCCGGATAGCCGGGTGAAAATGACGGAAATGATAAAGACGGATAGATGGAAGTTTGAAAAAAACAGAAAAAATAAAAAAAAGGCTTTCCACGCTAGATAAAAAGAAAACGCTTTGTGAGCGTGTATAACGAACGCTGCTCCAAATATACTATATATATATGCGAAAATATATATAGTATATTATAGTATATTATTATAAAAAAGATAAAATTAAAAAAACGAAAGAAAAAAAAATGAATTAAAAAGAAACACGTCGAAGGGCACGGTCCGGATTTATGTGCAGGCCTCAGCTAGTCTTTACGATCGAAATGGCAACGTGGCCATTCTGCTCGACATTATTGTAATGTGTAACTGTTAATGGATATTCCCCCCGTATGCTTGTGATTACGAAAAACAGCAGAACAGGAAGAAAAAAATAAGAAAAAACCTTAGAATAATCGAGACGATAAAACACGCGAGTGAATGAGAAGATATATCGAACGCATGGTATTACCGAGAATGAGAAAGCGAAAAAGAGGAATGACTAAGACAAAAATTAAATATTAAAGAAAAAAAAAATTGAGAATGAGTGCGCGAGAGCGATTTAATATAAATAGTCACTGTTATGCTTTAATGTATTTCTAGCAATTTTAACTACTTCAATTAAAGAAAAAAAAAAATACAAACAAACACCGTCAGTGATGCGTTGATGTACGAACGATCGATTGAGAAGGGGTCGGGAGCGAGGAAGAGTAGGAAAGGGGATAAGAGATGTTAAAAAGTAGAAGAAAAGAAAGAGAACAGAGAACAGTAAAAAATAATACGGAAGGCATTTTAGTATACATATATATATTTTTTTTCATTAAGTATTTGTCAAACGTCCTTGTTTCGTATTCTTTCCCTTTTTTAAATTCGTTCTCCCGTTCCGGACTTCATCGATCGATGCGTGTCGTCGCACTTTCACGCGTGAGAGGGCGCTGACCGTCGTTGGTTGCGGAAATCGCTCGCGATTTCGATTTCGTTCGTCGAATTGCATTATTGATGCGGAATAATTTGGCCTTCCGCTGCGACATAAACTAGCACGGATCGAGAGTGCGTCATCGGATCTATCGTTTCACATTTTTTTCGATCGCAATTCCCTAAAAAAAATCGGAAAAAATACACTTCGACGAACGGCGTCGAAGCCTCGACGCTGTGATTATTCGACGCTGTATAAACATCAGCGTGAAAAATGTAATATAATAAACGAGATTCTGAGAAAACTTAAAAAAAGAAGAATATATATATATACATAATGATCTTTCTGTGTTTCCGGTAAGTTGTGTGTATTAAGCGTTTACAATAGAAGAGTCGAAGCCCCCGAGACGCCGGCGCGACATCGTCGAAGCGCCGCTTACATCGTACAAAAATATATTATTACGTTCCTTAAAGTTATCGAAATATTTGGATGCGAAGCGATCGACGACTCCGGGTCGTCCGGCTGTTGCATTTGACAAAAAAAAATCCCCAAGCTGGAACCAGCAGGCCGATTGTTGCAGAGTCCGATATAAGAGCCTCCAGCCTGAAACGCAAAGTTCAGTTTGAAGATACGTTCATTCTTAACGACCTTGAGAAACAATATTTTATTTTCTTCAATAAAAAACTTTCATTTATTCGGGAACAAGTGTAGAACAAAAACTTAACGAAAGGGGGAACGATAATTAGCGTCGCAATATTGAACGAGCGAAATCGCGGCATCGTAAGGGGGCGAAGAAGATCGAGCTCACCCCAAGGTCACTCGAGGCCCAAGGTCGTCTACGATAGAATGAACGGCGAAGGAAGCTTCGAGAAAATTAACGATTAAATCGAATCGAATCGGGCTCTTCGTCTGGCGTAGGCTCCCATGCAGGCGAAGAAACCGACGATACCGAGTATGAGCCCGATGATGAGTGCCATCGTGTCGCCGAAATCGAAACCGTGCGACGCCGAGGCTCGGTGAAAGGTCGACAGAACGAATATCGCGAAGAACCAGTACATCTTTGGCGTAGTGAGAAAAACGCTGTTGAGCGTTTCTTTTTCCTTTTGTTGGACAAATTTAATTTGACAGTTGAAGACCACTGTTCGGAGGTTAGGTCGTCGCGGCGATTCTGACACCCCCACACACATATATACATATGTTTACACAAGTAATCATGTGAAGTTGGCTGGACGTTCAACTAGTACGAGAAGCTTCATTTTAATGAAAATGAAGGAAAATAATGTTGGAATTTTGGCGGACAAAGTATTAAGAAGAAGTATATCATACTTTTCACCATTCAATTTTATGCACGTCGAAAGTATGTTCTTCTTTTTAACGTTAATTTGTTTTTTTATGGGCGATAATAACAATAATAATGTGTTTTGATTATAGGGCTGATTATAATTCTCTTGACATTGAATTGGATTGGCAATTATATGTAGCATATTTCGCGTCATTGATCTGTGTAAAAGAAAGCTAATTGGCAAAGATTCACTATCCAGCAAAGTCATGAAAATCAACGATGAAAAAAGTACGAAAAACTATTTATAATAACAATAATAATTATTATTATTATTATTTCGTAAATCACAACGAATAGCGCATTTTGCGACATTGATCTGTTCCAAAGAAAGCCAATTGGCAAATATTCACTACCAGGTAAAATCATGAAAGCCAAAGATGAAAAAAAAGTACGAAAAACTGTTTATTATCAGTATTACTATAATTTTTCCGTAAATCTTAGAAAAGTAACACCGCTTTCGAAAAAAAGAAAAAAAAAGAAATGGAGATGCGTGAAGAGTTCGACGAGGAAACGCGGCTTTATCGAAGTCCAACGGAACGATTCGATTGGATGTTTCCGTCGGAGGTCGGCGCGTGATTGGTCGACGCTCGAGCTCGGGACGCCGTCCCGTAGACCATCGCCGATTGGCAGAAAAATTCGGAGCGTCGGATTCGTCGCAGCCGATTTGGGATGGCGCACAAAAACGCGGTCATCGAGCGTTTAAGGTGGCGTCACTTGACCGCAACCGAGTGGGGAATGTACGCTGGGTCTTCGCGTATCGACCGAGTAAAAAACGTATATTCTATCGTTTACGATCGTTCGCGCGTCGTTGTTTTATCGTCGAACCGGATAAAATAACTCTCGAACAGGTGAGTGAGCTCCGGCGTTTCGTTATTATTTCGCGGGCTAAACAACGCTCATCGCGAGCGAGCGGTGATCGAGGGTTAAAAAAAACGTACATTTCGGCCCACGATATCGCGCCCAATTTCGCCGTAGCCATTTTGCTGTCCGTTGATAAATGCAAGGCATTCCCGTACCGACTGGCAACTCGACCGCGTTCGAGAACGAATTTTCAATAATATTCGTCACGCTAATTCGACTGTCGATGAAAAGATGCTCGTTCTTCCTTTATTTTTCTTCTTTTATTTACACGACAGCGAGAAGCGGCTCTGTTGACGTTTTTCCGTTTTTCGGATGAGAAAAAAAGGAAAGCCTGCTCCGACAATTGTTGTACTCGGCACGCGTTGGAGCTCCAAATCGGCCATTAATTATTAAACGAGCGTGTTACTCGGCAAGCCCACTTTTAACCTTTTCCCACGGATCGCATGCTTCTCTTTCGAACATAGTATTTACGATCTTTCGAACATCTTTTAATTCGTCGATTATTTCGACGCTTCTCGGATTCGATGTTTCCGGCTCGTATTTACTCGTAAAATTTACCCCTCGTGCCGAAGGAGAATTGCGCGGTCTCGGAGCAAATGAGATAATTGTCGCCGAAAATCAACTTTCGAGACCGATGTACTTGTATTTGTAGAGAAAATGTATTTGTATCTGTATATGGATATGTATTTGTAGAGGAAAAAAACAATTATAATAATTTTTTTTTTTTTGGGTGACTTAAGCGACCAATTGGTTGGGTCGCAGAGTTCTGTAGAACAGAGAAATCTTTGAAGCATGCAAAAGTTATGTAGCAAGGCGACGGCTTTGATGTCCGAAGGAGCCACGCTATGAAAAACTTGCCACAATCTGCGTAGAAAATAAATACATTTTTCAAAGTATGATAGAGCACAGTTGATTTTCATAATTAATTTATTATAGTTATAGCACAATTAAATCCTTAATATATAAGTCAGAGCCACAAAGTACGCATAGTAAATAGTATTTGGGGACATGAAATTATCGTAAAGACGATAATTTCATGTCCAACAAACTTCGACAATCTTTTGCTTGTCGATTTTGCAATCTTTTTGTAGGCAAATATTGTTTATTAAAAAAATTAACTATTGTACTGTTAATATGTAGAAAAAAGACACAATTGTGAACAAGAACAGTGTGTTATTTAATTGATTTAAAAAAATTCATTGACCAGTTCATTTATTTACTTATTTATGTACGAGCCGTTCCCTTCAAACATGAATTATCACATCCGAGCGTACGCATTTAATGCGTAACATGCCCATCCATCAATTAAAGCGGTACAAAAGAAAAAAAAACAACATGGAATTAATTACCTCGTTATTTCATTACAGTGTATTAATTTACTGTACTAAATATAATCCTGCAAACTGCAGCACACCCGCCCTTAGGGTAAAAGTGGGGAATATGGACCGGCACATATATCATTGATTTACATGTTAATCGAGGTGGTCCATATTCACCAAGTTTACCCTATAGAATTACGCAAGAAAAAAGTAAAAATAAACTAATAAGAAAAACATTCACTATCCATACAGATCGCGACTCGAAGGGATGAACAAATCGTCGGAGATCGCGGAGGCCCCGTCGGCGGGGGAGCACGCCGCGGGTAGCGGCCCAGCAGCGAAGAAGGGTATATCGATAAAGGAGGAAATAATATACTCGACCGAGGTCCTGGAGGAGGAAGTCGAGGAGGTGGAGGAGATAGTCGAGATAATCGAGGAGATCGAGGAGATCGAGGAGATCGTCGAGGAGGAGGAGGAGGAGGAGGAGATCGTCGAGGAGAGAGCGCCAACGGGGAGGCGGCTGGTCGAGCGGGTCGAGGCCCGCGAGGTCGACGAGGAGAGCCACGGCGAGTCGGCGGGCGACGAAGATCCGCCGCCGAGGTTCAAATCGGCGAGTCGCCATCCCAAGAGCGCGCACCGGCGGAGCTACGAGAGAAAGAAAAAGGTCGTCGCGTACGATGCGGACGAGGATTGGGAGGAGGAGGACGGCGAGCAGCAGCAGATCGCGGCGTTGAGGGCGAGGCGGCTGGCGAGAAACAATCCCGTCGACGCGCCGCCGGTGAAGAACAATCATTCGCTGAACGGCAAGAGATCCGCGGGCTCGAGGGGCGGCGACGAGTACTCGTCGTCGGCCGGCCGGTCGAACGCCGAGCCGGTCTACAAGGCCGCGAAGAACCGACCGTCCGGCGACTACGCGGCGAGGCGCCCGAACGAATCGGCGGAGATCAACGAGATCGAGCGCGAGGAGGACGAGGAGGACGAGGACGAGGACGACGATAACCAGCACGAGATCGTCAAGAGCGCCGAAAATAATTTAGTCTACACTGTACTCGGCTCGAAGAAGTCGAACCAGACGAACCAGCCGAGGTCGAAGAAGGACGCGAGTCAGAATCAGGAATCCGCTCGTTATATGAAAGTAGGCATTTATCTCTCACTTGCCGTTTTTCATTTTTCATTCGTCACCTTTCATTTGTCCATGGTGGTCGTGGTCTGGGAAGACCGGGAAAACCGGGAAAAGTCAGGGAAACAAAAGATGCTCAGAGATTCAGGAAAAAGTCTCGGGATTTCAAAATTGGTCATGGAAAAAGTAAATTGGCGCCGAATCTTCTATAAATAAATTAAAAGTATATAAGAGGAAAGCTCGAAAAAAATTGCGAACATTCGAAAAAAAAACAACAGTATTAAACATTATACGATAATTAGGCATTTTCATTTGCATCATATATTTTTTTTTAAATAGACGTCGTTAGAAGTTCGATCTGGGAACATTTTTAATTGGTCAGTGAAAAGTGAGAGAATTTTTTTCAGGGGGAAAAACGGTCACAATGTTGTCACTTTTCATTTGTCATTCGTCGTTCGATTGTAAGAGTAAGAAATGTATGGTCGGATGATTGTTGGAGCAGATGGAGCGGCTCGACGACGACACGATACCGGCGGAGGGAACGATATACTACGAGGACGAAAATATGGACACGGTTTACGTGGCCGAGTCGATGAACCAAGGGGACGACGAGCAGTACCAGTACGAGGGACACCCCGAGGAACACGAGGAGCAAGATTGGGAAGAGACGAACGAGGGGAATAGCGAAAATCAGGAGGAAGAGGGGCCCCCGCAGGTAAAGTGGATTTTTTCTTCATCTCGATAACGGTCGAAATAACTACTATATAGGGATTTGCTGACTATTAAAAAAAAATGTCACAGCAGGACCAAATATTCCTTCACGAGGACGAGGACGGCCAGTTGTATTTCAAGGACGACAACGGCACACTGCAACCAGTCTACCTGACCGCCGACGGAAATTACGCGATAGCCGAGAACAGCAGCGACGAGCAGGAGGCTCACGAGAGCACGAACAATCGGCAGACCTCTGCGTCGCCCTCGTCAAGCATCCAAGCGGCCAAGAACTTCGACGACGATGGCTTCACCGTTCCCGATCTCGACGTACGTTTTTTTTTGTTACTCTACAATTTTGCGTTATGATTTTCAGGAAATTTAAGTCAAGTCGATTTACTGATGTTTTTTTTTCAGAACGCCGCCTCGAGCTCGAATCCCAACGATCCCGACAACGAGGACAACACCGTCACGATCTCTCTGATCATATCCGAGGACGAGAACGGCCAAAAGAGAACCCAAGTCATAATACCGACGAGCGACAATCTAAAGTGCGAACTCTGCGCAAAGAGCTTCAAGACCTCATTCCAGTTGCTGAGACACAACAGACTCAAGCACGCGAGAGAGGAGGACATAACGACGAGAAACTTTCCGTGCGATCTGTGCCCGAAGAGGTGAGAGTCGGAGAATTCAATGAAGATCTTAATTCTCTATTTACTCCAAGCCTTACTTTGTTTATTTAATTCTCAGTAATTATTGTTTAGTATTACGTTATCAGCATTGTAATTCGGTCGATTCGAAATCTATTTAAGATGCACGTGTTTTTGCTTCCTCATAGAGGAAGCTTAAAAATCACATTTAGAAAAAATGTCTGGATGGATGTGTGTGTGTGTGCCAGGCCTCCAAAATTCAATCGTCTATAACTCAAGAACGGTTTTATCAATCGCGTTGAAATTTGGCTGACATGTAGAGCGTTGAGTGCCTCTGTTTGTTACAATTTATGCACTAATTGAAACATTCGTTCAGATTTTATGAGATTTTGAAATTTTTGCAAAAAGTGTGTTCGCACTCTAGCTTTCGCAAATTTTGAGATTCTGGGCTGAAACTTTCTACAGAAATAGACCAACATCAAAGAATTTTCGCTATTGAATTTGGTACGAATCGGTCGAGGGGTTTTGGTCTTGTGAAATTTTGGATTTTTCAAAAACTATCTATTTCACTCTAGCTTTTACAACTTTTGAGATAGTTGCCTACAAATTTGTACATAAATAAGCTATTATGGACTCGTATTCCCTATTAAATTTGGCAAAAATCGATCGAAACGTTTAAATTTTATAAAAATAAACCAAAAAATCAGAAAATTCGTACCTCACAAGAGACGATTATTTTTGTTTTAAATACTGAGAAAGAAGCTAAGTAAGTGGTAGATAAAGAAAGTTGAAAATTGAAATTTTCACATCGCTTTCTCATAAAAGTTGAAAATTGCAATTTTCATATCTCTTTTTTTTGTCGCGAAGCTTCTTCTATGTGGAATCCAAAAATACAGACAATGCTTCCTCATAGAAGAGACTTCACGATAAAAAAAAAGAGACCTATGATATGAAGTCATATGAAAATTACAATTTTTTTCTGTACTGCCTCTAGAATGTGGTTTCATGTATTTTGGTGTCGGGTCTCAAGGGACGTAGTCCTAGAATCTTAGGTTCAATAAATAATAATAATAACATCCGAAAAATCAGCTCGACCGAAGATATCGTGAACATCGATATTGCCTGATAATAATGCCGAAAATGTTATGTTAATATAAACAAATAATAATTGGGGAAAAAAATTTCAGATATTCCGACCAGAACACACTGGCCCGTCATCGGAAGACTCACATAGGCGACCGTCCGTTCGGATGTCTCGAGTGCGGCAAGAGCTTCCCGACCTCGACGGCGCTGCGTCGTCACTTGACCCAGCACAATCCACAGTCGCGCCCGCTGCCGTGCATCTACTGCGGGCGTCGCTTCCTGGAGAAGTCCGCCCTGACGAAACACGAGCAGTCGCATCTGGCCGGCGATCAGCGCACCCACACGTGCGACATTTGCCACAAGTCGTTCCTACAGGCGGCCGATCTAAGTCTCCACAAGAAGAACCACGACCCGGACAAGAAGTTCGACTGCGAGGTGTGTGGTCGGGAATTTAATCGGTTGAACAATTTGCAGCGTCACATGATGGTGCATAAGCAAGTACGTCGATAAGAAATACCATTGAAATAATAAAAAAAAAAAAGAAAAATGAAAAAACATTAGTTCAGATCGAGGATTCGGTACGCGGGTACACTTTTGAATTGACTTTGAATTCCGGTGATAAAAAAGACTTAATAATAAAAGTTAAATTTCACTTTGAGAATCCTCGTTAGCTTTTGGAGATCAATTCATCATGTAAAGAAGATAAGAATTTTCATTTATCGTCACCAGCGACGTTGATTATTTTTTTGAAAATGATTTTTTTTAATTGTTTTTTAACATAGCTTTTTAAATTTTTTTTCATCGCTTCGATCGGCACCACAAAACACAATTCGACAATGAATTTTGATTTAAAACAGTCGTGAAATAAGAGCACGTTCACAGACAACAATGTAAATTTATTTCGGTCGTACTTGAGACTACATGGCAATCAACCGTTAAAATTAAGTTTACGAAAATAGTATATTGATAATTTGTTGTAGGCTTAGTTAGAAGTTTACTGCATGACAATATTCTCCGTGGGGTTCCTTTCAACCCTTTAATGCCCTAAGTACCATATTTGTCAAATTTCAATTTTTCAATTTAAATCTAAACAAAAAAAAATATCGGGAATATTCGTCGAATACGAACACATTGTAGAAAATTAATTTCCGAACATAATTTCATCACTATTTATTTCTTCAGTCTAGGGTAAAAAATTTAAAAAATGAATTTGACAATTTTTTTTATAAAGTAATATTTTCACATGTTTTGAGATTCTCTTTCTTTGATAGGAAAGAGGCTTCGTTCTCAAAGTGTTAATTGGGCTGTCCCTTGCTCAATACGTAGCTATCATTAATATTCGATATTATTCGCCAGACGACGTGCAAAATATCGTTAAACATATTTCAATATTTTTTTCTAACGAAATTTTTTGTTTAATAAAAAAAACAGAAACAAGGGCAGAACCAGGAGATCCTGGCGTGCGACGTGTGCGGCATAACGTACAAATTCATGAGCTCGCTGACCCGCCACATGGTGACGTCACACATGAACCCGGAGAAGTTGCGGCAGCAGGCCGAGGAGCAGAGGAAAAAGCGAGAGAACAATTATCGGCGTTATCTCGAGAACCGCAAGATGTACGAGACCCAGCACACGGGCACGGGTTACGGTAGCGGCGGCAAGCGGATGGGTGGCTACAGATCTAGCAACGACAACGACGAGGATACGGCTTGATGGAATGGCGCGTTTTTAAATGATAAATATTTACAAAATTAAATTGAAGAAAAAAAAATAAAAAAAAGAACTGTTCCGCCGTCTGGGAGGATACGCGAGGATGCGTGCGGCTTCCCTCGCTTCCGGCGCGACGATATCGTGGCTCGTCGTCGCGAAAAGCATTTAACTTGAAAGAAGAAAAAAAAATTATAATATACTAAAAAAAAAAAGAAAAAAAGGAAAAAGAAAAATCCCCTCGATTACATATTTGCAACTGTAACGCATGTGACAAATCACTGTCAAAGATCCATTTGATTGATTTTTTTTTTCCTCGTGTGAGTGTGTTTATTTGCAGATGTAACTGATATACATATTATTGATAA
Organism: Ichneumoninae sp. A BG-2022a; assembly: GCA_030522665.1. Classification (NCBI taxonomy): domain Eukaryota; kingdom Metazoa; phylum Arthropoda; class Insecta; order Hymenoptera; family Ichneumonidae; species Ichneumoninae sp. A BG-2022a. Next base: position 655 of record JAPYZC010004780.1, on the reverse strand, counting down.
TTATCGAGATACTGAGAGGCATGAGCGAATAAATGGAAACATAGAAATAAAAATTTTGAAGAAAAAATTATAATTCTGTACCGCCCACTTCATACCGCCCGTCGTAGGGTTGTACTGTTGAGCCATCTTGACCAGCTAAAGAATCTTGTCCGGCTAATGCACATTATAGTTTGACCGGCTAAGATGCTTTGCCAGGCTAAAAATTAGCCGCTGTTTCGTCGGCTATTAAACATTTATTGTAAATTACAGGGAAACTGATGAAATGAATGAGACATTTTTCTATGGCACATTACCTGTTTTATTTATTCATTTCTGTACTACTATTATCTCCGGGAAACGAGAACGTGCTAACTTTCTTATACCAGAATAGAGAAGTATTAAGAGACATAATTAGTTCGTGGGAATAAGATTTTTAAGTTCTTAAGATAGTACTAGCACAATGACTGACGCCGCCCAAGTTTGAGAGGAATAAGAGAGAATTACAAACACTTCTCGATCGGGTAAAATCTGAAAAAAATCAAGCATATGGAAGATGCTGATAAGATTGTTCGTCCGAAATAATGATCCCAAAATGTTATTCGTTTCCTTTATGTTAAAATTTGTTTAAAATCGTAATTTTCAAGTATTAGATAAAATTCTGAAAAAATTCATACGT
>JAPYZC010004778.1:0-19808 GCA_030522665.1 Ichneumoninae sp. A BG-2022a | reverse complement strand
AAAAAAAAAAAAAGTTCTGTTGCCGGGTAATTTGTCAACTAATTAATTTTTTGATGAATTTGTTAATAACACTTTGCATTTATTATTACGCAAAATTAATCTTCTCAGTACCTTTAGTATACATGATTTTTTTCAGAATTTTACACCATCAAGAAGTACTTGCAATTTTCTGTTATTGTTGTCGAACTTATGCGAAGTCAGCGCGCAGCGAGACTCCCTCCTTAACCCAGCATAGAAATATATATTACCGAAAGCCGCTGCGGTGCTGCCTGCAGGCCTTCTAGAGTAATTGCCTGCAGCCGCAGGAGTGGTCCCGACTGCGGCCGCTCCGGTGTTGTTGCCTGCAGCCGCAGGAGTAGTGGTCCCGACTGCGGCCGCTCCGGTGTTGTTGCCTGCAGCCGCAGGAGTGGTCCCGACTGCGGCCGCTCCGGTGTTGTTGCCTGCAGCCGCAGGAGTTTGCCCGACTGCGGCCCCTCCAGTGTTGTTGCCTGCAGCCGCAGTGGTGACCCCGGCTTTTTTTACGTTTATCTTTACGTTTTTTTTTACTATACCCACACGCATTTTGAAGCCCAGTGCCATAGCGGTGTTGTTGCCTGTAGCCACATGCATTTTGTTGCCAGCAGCCGCGCCAGTGTTGTTCAACGCAACCTTTACAGTGTTGTTGCCTGCAACCACACGAATTTTGTTAACTCCAGCCGCACGGGCGTTGTTGCCTGCAACATTTATGGCGTTGTTGCCTGCAACATTTACAGTGCTGTTGCCTGCAATCACACCAGTGTTGTTACCTGCAGCAACACCGGTGTAATTACCAGCAGCAACACCAGTGTTGTTGCCTACAGCCACACCAGTGTTCTTGCCTGCAGCCACACCAGCGTTGTTGACTGCAGCTACTGCACAAGTGTTGTTGATCACAACATTTACAGTGTTGTTGCCTGCAGCAACACCAGTGTTCTTGCCTGCAGCTACACCAGTGTTCTTGCCTGCAGCTACACCAGTGTTCTTGCCTGCAGCTACACCAGCGTTGTTGACTCTAACCACACATATTTTGTTAACTCCAGCCGCACGGGTGTGGTTGCCTGCAACCTTTAGTGTTGTTGCCTACAATCACACCAGTGTTGTTACTCGCAGCCACACCCGCGTAGTTACCAGTAGCAACACCAGTGTAGTTACCAGCAGCAACCACAGTGCTATTGACTGCAGCCACACCAGTGTCGTTGCCTGCAGCTGCTACACAGGTGTTGTTGATTACAACATTTACAGTGTTGTTGCCTGCAGCAACACCAGTGTTGTTGTCTGCAACCACACATATTTTGTTAACACCAGCCACACGTGTGTTGTCCCCAACCTTTAGTGTTGTTGCCTACAATCACACCAGTGTTGTTACCCGCAGTCACACCAGTGTAACTATCGGCAGCAACCGCAGTGCTGTTACCAGCAGCAACCACAGTGCTATTCCCAGCAGCAATCACAGTGCTGTTCCCAGCAGCAATCACAGTGCTGTTCCCAGCAGCAATCACAGTGCTGTTGACTGCAGCCACATCAGTGTCATTGCCTGCAGCTGCTACACAGGTGTTGTTGATTACTACATTTACAGTATTGTTGCCTGCAGCAACACCAGTGTTGTTGTCTGCAACCACACATGTTTTGTTAATGCCAGCCACACGTGTGTTGTTGTCCCCAACCTTTAGTGTTGTTGCCTACAATCACACCAGTATTGTTGCCTACAATCACACCAGTATTGTTACCCACAGTCACACCAGTATAGCTACCAGCAGCAACCGCAGTGCTGTTACCAGCAGTAACCGCAGTGCTGTTACCAGCAGCAACCACAGTGCTTCTGACTGCAGCAACCGCAGTGCTGTTGACTGCGGCCACACCAATGTTGTTGACTGCAACCTTTACAGTGTCGTTGCCTGCAGCCGCTACACAGGTGTTGTTGATCACAACATTTACAGTGTTGTTACCTGCAGCCCCGTGGGTTCCGTTGACTGCAACCTTTACAGTGTTGTTTCCTACAGCCCCGTGGGTTCCGTTGACTGCAACCTTTACGGTGTTGTTTCCTACAGCCCCGTGGGTTCCGTTGACTGCAACCTTTACGGTGTTGTTGACTGCAGCCCCACTGGTTCCGTTGACTGCAACCTTTACGGTGTTGTTGACTGCAGACGCAGTGCTGGTTTCAACCGCCGCCCCTGCGGTCTTGTTGGCTACAGCCGCTGGCGCAAGAATCTGCACAGCGGCGAGACAAAAAATTCCAATCATCCACAGTCGCATGGTTGTAAGTTTCGAGAGAAAACTGATCCGAGAAGGCTCCGAGCCGGGTCTCATATAACCTGCGGCACCGGAAGTGCATGACCGTCGCAGTCGCACCTCTTCGGCTCGTTATTATATCGAGCGTTAATCCAACGGCTCGCATCGTGCGACCGGACGAAGTTGACACTGAATACAACTGCTCTATCAGCAGATTTTTTTGGCCGATAGCGCCGGCTCGACGTTACGACCGGCGTGGGCAGGCGTGTGTACAATTTATTATTCTTTGTTTCGCTGTTTTTCGTCGGTGGAGCGGCCCCTGGCGGAGAAACGCGCAACTCTCTTCGTGCGCGCACAATGTGAGGCATACGAGCTGCCGGCTCGTTCCAATCAGCCGCGACGATCTCGCGTGTGTACAGAAATACCGCGAAGGGATCGCGTTGACGCAACCTTTCCGAGGAACTATTTAACAATGTTTTTCATACGGAACTGTAGGGAATAGGGCTGTACAGTTGAGCCGCGCTGGCCGACTGAAAAATCTTATTCGGCTGAGATGGCGTGGCTGGCTAAAAATTAGCCGCAGTCTAGTCAGCTTATTTATTAATTTCTCCACTATTATTTGCTTAGATTCGACTACCTTCAAGGTCTTCAAAATCTTATTCCGACGAACAAGAAAGTTACACAATAAAAAAGTTTTGTACTTTTTACAACTTATTATCCACAAACGTCCACAATTTTTTATTTGCTAATTCTCTAGTTTTAAAAACAAAGGGAGAAGTTCATATATTCGAATAAGTGACAAAAGAGTTTGTCACTTATTTCACAAAATTATTTTTTTACCGTGCATTTTACTGTGCGACGAGTCAAGCAACAGGCTTGACAAATAAAAAAACAAAAAAAAAAAAAAAAATAGAAAAAAAAAAAAAAAAAAAAAAAAAAAAAATTGTAAAATATACTGTTACACACGTTACACGAAATATATGAAATTTTATCTGATCTGTGAAATATTATAAAAATGTAAAAGGGTTTGTCCCGTAAATAAAATAAATAAAGAAATAAATAAATCATGTTCTGTTTGCCCGCATCAATAAAACAGGTAATCTGCTACAGATAAGTGTCTGATTAATTTCATCAGTGTCCCTGTGATTTAGAATAAAAATAAATAGCCGGCTAAGCCGCGGCTGATTTTTGGCCGATCAAATCATCTCAGCCGGCTGAGACGGCCTGGCCGGCCAAACCATAATGTCCATCAGCCGGATAAGATTATTTAGCCAGCCGAGACGGCTCAACTCTGCAGCCCCAGTAGGGAGAACGTTTCGTCAGCTCGCTCTTATCGACAAAGGGCCCTTCGACGCGCTCAGCGGAGCGCGCATGCGCGAGGCCGAGAGAAAGGCGAAAAGCGCGGGAATTACGATCGCGACCAATGAGACGTAAGGGTGCCTTGTTCGCGTTCACCGAGAGCAAGATGTCTGCAGACTGGATGCCAGGCCAGGACAACGCTCGTGGAACTGGCGCGTTTACTAATATCGTACATTCGCACTGTCGGCGTAACGATATCGAGAGATCATGTCGGAACCTTCTTCGTACGATACTTTCGAGAGCGAGGAGGAAAGCAGCGGATGGCTAATGTCATCCGAGTCAGCGATCGACGAGGACGAGGACGATCTGTCCGACGAGCTCACACTGCTCAACGGCGACGAGAACAGCGACGATGATTCGTTGTTGGACGTGAGTATAACACTTGTTTGCACGGTCTGCGAGCGAGCTTTTTGTCACCAAAATATCGACGCCTGCGATCGACCGATTGTCCTTCCTGTCGTGTTTTCGTGAATTTTGTTTGTCATATTATCGTTATTTTTTTTTTTTTTTTTTTTGTGGAGCTTATCAATTTTTCCCGCTCATTCGCTCGCACCGACTGTTTGCCAAATACTTCGCACAGCATAACCGCAACTTCCTACCCGATGATCTTTCTCGCACAGCGCACACGCTACGCTAAAGAGCAAACGTGATCGGCGATCGCTATCGGCGAGAAACTCGTGCTTCGACATTTGCACTTCCGTGCGCGATCGACGTAAACGCGAGCCTATCGTCGACGGAATCTCTCGGGCGCCGGGGGGCGACGACGGAACTCGCGGACTAAAAGTTTGGTCGACGATATTGTTGCTTTAGATCTGGAAAAGGATTTTTTTCGTTCTTGAAAAATGTAACTGTTTGCAACTTTTTTTGGTAGTTCGTCGGGGAGATTCTGGAGATGTCAGGGAACTTAAAAAATTGTTGGTCGGGTTGGCGAAGAGTCGGGGAACAAATTTATTTCATGGTCATGGAAACGTCCGGAGAAAGGGACATTTGTTTGAACATTTTTTTTTATTACTATTGCGGTTCGTCCTAATTGCGACGAACCATTTGGAGTATTCGGCAGATTTAAAAATCAGCACCGTTGAAGAAAATCGATAAATTATTTATTTTTTTAATGTTGTCTCTGTTTTTTATTCTATATTTCTGTGCAGAGCAATATAAGCGCGAGTATAATCGATGTAATCTCGTTGTCCGGGGCGGACGACTCAACTGACGGATTAAAATCTCGCTGCACTGTGTCGTTGCTTTTTACCTAGAAAACAAATTCTTTTTTATTTATTTAGATTTATGGACATTTATAATTTTTCATTATAGATTAAATTTTGCAAACACTGCTTGTAGCATGTGTAATAGTATTTTGATGTATAAAAATTCATTATTATTCATTATTATTCGTTATTTTACATTTTCGTAAACCTCGTCTATGTTTTTAGAAAAATCTATCAAAAACAGTCCCAGGAACATATATTTTCAGTCATTATTTGTTTAGTGCCCGATTGTGTTTTGTCGCACTGCAGTTTGCATTGAAAGAAAAATTTTAATTACAAGATAAAAAAAAAAATTGTTTGTTTTTTATATATATTTTTTTAAAGCACGCTATCCTGATGTATCTGCTCTCTGATGTTTATCGGTGACAACTCGTGCTTCAACATTGTATTTCCATGCACGCTAGATGTAATCATGATTATCATCGCTGCAATCTCGTACTCTCCGAACTGGCTTTAACTCCTTCACTGTCAGAGAAACGTATATTTTTTTAAATAGAAAAATCAAAAAACATGAATTTTTTTTTGTATCATCCGTCAGGCAGATCCCGAAAACGTCAGGAAATAACTCAATAGTCAAGCAAATTAGCGACAGCCAGCGAAAAAAAAAAATTCAATAAAAAAAATTCCACAGAAAGCAAAATTGTTCAACTGTTTTATTGGCGACAATTTTTTTTCGTAATTCTCTGATTTTCACAAAAAATACAAAAACCATCAGCATAGAAAAAAAATGCCTGTTGAAAAACTATTCACAAAAAAAAAAAAGTTCCTCACAAACCGAAACTAAAACAGTCTTCATAAAATTCCGCAGGACGAATTCATCCGGCTCTCCCAGCGTCTGAAGGAGAAGTACAAGTTGCAGGAGGCGACGGTCGGTTTGGAGAGATGCGACAAGATATGGGACACGATGCAGTTGCTGAAGAACATCCAGAGGGACTACGACAGCGACAACACGCACTCGGGCGAGGACGAGGACGATCGCCGTGCGTCCCGATCGGCGTCGGGTCACGCCGAGCGTGCGAGTTCCTCGGTGCCCTACATAAAGTACCAGCCGGTGCAGGGGAACGGGAACAACGCCCTGCCGAACTTCTACCTGGCGGTGAAGAGTCAGCGTAAGGTTTACCACTGTGTGACGTGCGGTCGTCAGTACAGCGAGCGTCGAAGTCTGCGTCTGCACTCGCAGAAGGAGCACGGAATAATTTTACCGCCGGAGCGTCACAAGAGCCGCTCGACGGGCGAGACGAGAACGCTTCGTCCGCGAACGCCTTCGGAGCTGATTCCGCGGGCGGACGAGAAGATCGCCCAGGGTTCCTCGAAGCCGCTGCGCCGAAGAGCGGAGGAGGCGCCGAAGGAATCGCCGGTCGTCGACCCGAAGCGTCCGGACTCGACGGAGCTGAACCAGCTGCTCGGAATCGCCCTCGAGTGTCCTCTCTGTCCGGCGACCTTCACGAACCAGAAGCGCCTCTACAGACACTCGATCGAGTTTCACGCGATGTCGGTACGGGAGGCGCGCAAGAAGCGCCGCCTGAAGAAGAGCCGGCAGGCCTCGAAGATCGGCCGCAAGGCGGCCTCGAGTTCGGAGTCGCTGAGCGAGACCTCGAAGAGCTCGGACTCGAAGCCGGAGGGCCTCGACAAAAACGTCGCGTCGAAGGGCCGAAAGTTCCGAAACCCCCTCATCCGCACGATCGACGGCGTGAAGTACCGTTACCTCTACACGTGCAAGAGCTGCGACAAGCAGTTCATTCTGCGGAAGAGTCTTCGGATCCACATGGCGCGTCACCACGGTCTGCAGTTGCCGTCCCACAAGCGCGGCGGTTTCCTCGTCTCGAAGAACAACGACGTCTTCACGGCGGAGCTGATAAGGGTCGAGGACGAGGCGATAATGACGCGAAGCGGGAAATCCTACCGGGGTGGCGGCTCGAAGGGCTCGAGCAAGCGGAAGGGCATAGAGAGGCCCAAGCGCGCATGCGCGTCGCGGACTTCGTACACGGAGTGCACGAAGCGCGAGGAGGAAGTTCTGCAGAAGACGCTCGCGGGCGTCCCGGCCTCGCCGCCGAAGACTCCGCCGGCGACCACGGACTGCTTCCTGTGCAAGAGACAGTACGTCGACGTCAGGAAGCACCTCGTCGACTACCACAGGATAAATTCGCCGGAGAGCATTTTGCCGCTGGCGAAGGTCGAGCCCGAGGAAACGCCCGAGCCGGCCGAGCCGGAGCGGAAGCCGAAGGAGAGGCGTAGCAGGGAGTCGACGAAGATCGCGATCGAGGCCGGCGAGGATCCTCGCGTCTCGGTCCTGCGCGGCTCCAACGGCCGAAAGACTTACCAGTGCGCCGTTTGCCGCTACAAGTACAAACATCTCAGCACCGTCGTCAACCATCTCAAGGTGAACACCGTGAACGGCGTTCTGCAGGAACACGAGATCTACGTCAGACACAAAAACATCCGCTCCGCGGGGAAGAACTCCGATCCGATCGCCGATCCTCTGGCGCTCACCGATTTCTCGGAGGGCTCGAAGAGCAACGGAAACGCGACGAGCGAGGACGACGACTCGTCGTCCCTGAGCCGGAAGAGAACGACGAGCTCGTCGGACGAGAGGCTCACGCCGAGCCCCGTGCCCGACGCGAAGAGGCGGAAGATCGAGGACGAGATCGAGCGCGAGGCGATCGAGCGCGCCGAGGAGGAGAGCGTCATTGCGCTCTCGGAGTCCGACTGCCGATCTGTCGAGGAGGTCAAGTCGAATCATCGAGACACGAGAGACAGCAGCGATCGAGACTCAGGTATTGGTATAAGCATAACGATCAAAAAGCGAAACGACTCGTACGAGGTCGTCGAGAAGGACGAGGCCAGATCGAAGACGCCGAGCACGAAGGACGACGATGTTGCCTTCTCGTGCGACTCATCAACGGACGTCGCTAACGGGGATTTTGGTAGAGACGAGAATGGGTGTGAAAATGTTGATTCGATGGATTGCAGCAAGGACGAGGGCGTTCCGGGGACGATGAGGACGGACGAGGGCGGCGATGTTGAGAATGAGACGGGGAGGTCGAGCGGCGAGGCCGACTTTGGCTTTCGCGGGACGGAGGGCGGCGTCGACGAGGCGCGAGAGAAAAATGTCGGTAATGTTCCATCGCTGATTGTTTTGTCCAGAAGCGCGTTGAACAGAGAGGCGGTGACGATGAGGAGGGCCGATGATTTTACGATTACTCATAAATGTCCGCTGTGCTGTAGGTCCTACGCGACGGAGAGAGACGTGACGATACACATGCTAGAGCACAAGGTGAATTGACTGAGATCGTAGCTACGACGATTGATTCAACATTGAAAGGTTTTATTATTTCGTTGGACCTTTTTTTTATTTACTTTCTTCGAGCTGGGAACTGGCGGAGCGCGATTCGGAGCCGCGTCGTAGTCGCAAGAAAACAAACATTTTGGGGAATTTTGTTCAGTGGAATGGAAGTCTTTGGACGGAAATTTCATGTGGAATTCTGATGAAAAATTAATGTTCGGTGTATTGAAAACTTTGGAGGGACTTTGGTTTTAATAATTTACTTTAATTTTCGTACGAAAGTTGTATATTTTCAATAATTTGCTTTAATTTCGCATTGAAAGTTCATTAATTTTTCACGAGAATTGTACATTATCTTTTTTTAATAATGCATGACTGTGAAAAAAAAATTCGTATGAAATTTAATTTAGCGGACTGGAAGTTTTAATGCGAAGAACTGGTATATTGAATTTCATGTACGATTGCGATGAAAAATTAATGTTCGGTGTTTTAAAAAATTTTGAAATACTTTAATTTTTGTAATTTACTTTACTTTCAATGAGAAAGTATATTAATTTTTCATCACAATTGTCCATTAAATTTTATGTACCAGGTTTCGAATCAAAACTGCCAGTCCAGGACGTTAAAGTCACAATTTTTTTTTTCCAGTGTAGACATGCATCTGCGAGTTGGGCGACTATAACGAGACTCCGGATTTATATTGGAATGAGACCGATCGCTTCGTGCAAACTTTTAACACTTACCAACGCGGAAATATTTTACCAATATTAAGAAATATTTGTGAAGTGTTTTTAAAACATTTTCAAAATATTGCATTGAAAGGTTTTCGGAATGTGTTTTTAAAAAATTTCCGCGTAATGTCAAAGATCGAATATTATCAGTTCAATTTGCGCGGACACGGAAACAATCGTAGAAATATTTCATATGCATTGAAAGATTTAAGTATGTTTCTGAAATATGTGATGCAATGTTTCAAAGTATTATTTTCATATACTTCGGAACCATTTTGTAAGATTTGAAAGATTGAAAATATTTCCAAAATGATTTCAAAGTATTGCGTGCTATAAATACGAGTCAAATAAATGAGACTATACAACGATGGTTGCAGAAAAGTCCAAATTAAAATAAAGGTAAAAAATTCAAAATTAGTAGAAAAAAAGTCAGACGCTAAAAATTCAAAGTTAAACAAAATATCAAAAACTAGATCGAGTCAAAACTTTGCACATTGCGCATCAGTCTATTTACAGTCTGCCGTCGCCTCAGTTCCGTCAGGGGTTTTTTTTCGCTTTGTTTCGTCCTCGATGTTGCATCGACGTTTGTCGCATAGTCGGAAGCCGAATGAATTTAACTTAGTTGGAATGAAATTTTTTTTGCAGGTATCGCGATCTGACTTTCGTACGACGAGATTGCACGTGATACCGAGTTCGGCACTCCGGCGATACGGGAGATGGCCCGTTTGAGTCGTGAAGCACCTCGGCGATTATTCGCATCCCCGGAAGTGTCCCGGAGCGCGAAAGGCTCGACATTCCCTTGCTCCGGTTACAGTCGATAACGAACTTCGACGTCAGCGATTCCGGAAACTTCGTCGACGCGACCGTAGCGTGCGAGATTCTTTATTCGCACACGATGCTCGAATTGCGTATCGCTCACCGTTTTTTTCTCAAGTCCATGACATCGCGCGCCGTTTTTCCGTATCTACCCGGGTAGCACAAAAAAAAATTGTAAAAAAAAAATTATCTCAATGGGTTTCATATGCCCGTCTGGACGGTATGCGAAAGTCACCGCTAATCCAAAAAGTTAACTTTTGGGAAGCATCAAGTACTGAGTCAGTGCCCACTATTCAAAACTTCAAGAATTTAGTTCTGCCAGTACTCAATACGTCAGTACTCAAGAACTACCTAGCGCTCGGTACTTTGAGTACTCGACACTTTAATACGCACTTCAAGTACGTAGGGTATTTTCCCAGCTCTGGCTTATAGTTTCCATCCGGTAGGAAATGTGCAATCCACTTTTTCATACCTGATGACTTTTTGCAAGCTGCCAAGTAGCACAAAAAATTAGTTATCAAAAAGTGAACTCAACACTGAATCAAAAATATCAATGACTCGAGTAAAATTCGCTTGCGGGCTGCCAAAGAAAAGATTGTTATTTCAATTCTACTTTTCAATTCTACTTCTCAATTCTACTTTTCAATTCTACTTTTCAATTCTACTTTTCAATTTTACTTTTCAATTCTACTTCGACAACACTCACGTCATTGTTTTAATATATGGAATCGTAAGAATTGATAGTAGACATTTGAAATAATCAAATTTTTCTTCGGCAGCCCGGAATAGAATTTTCACGGAATATTTTTCATATGTCCCTCTGGACGGTATCCGGAGGTTACGAACCACCCTAAAGTTAACTTTTGGACGTAGGATGGGTCACAGTTATCATCCGAAAGGAAGTATGCAACCCATTTAAATAACTTTTTGCTACCTTCGACAAGGAACCGCTACCTCCTTCGAAATACCTGACGAGCCGATCGCACGTAACACCGAGCTCGGCTCTACGTATTTACAAGTTCGCCCCTTCGAGTCGAGAATTACCTCGGATATGATTCGCGGACTCGAAATTATCCGAGCGCTAACTGTTACGAATTCTCGTAATCCGGTTGCGGTCGATAAAAAAAAAATTAGGTTTCGGAATCTTCATCGAGGCGACATTGACCGTAGCTCGAGAGATTAATTTCCTTCGCGCACGACGCTCGAATTTTTGCGTATCGCTCAACGTCTTTTTTTTCGTCCAATCACATCGCGCGCCTTTTTTTTCTTTCCGTTCCTCGGTTTCCCTCGATAACGAACCGCTACCTCCTCCTTCGAAATACCTGACGTTCTCGTTCTAAGAGCAAAAACAATATAGTATTTAGAGAATTATAATTTTTTTTTACGATCGGATTCCGTCGTAGATGGTTGAAAAAATATATATTAAAAAAAAACATGATCGATCAAAATACTTCTGAAAATGCGAGCTCGTTGATCGGTTCATCTGTGATCATTGTATGTTTTTTTTTTTTTCTTCGCAGTTTTATCGGAGAAAACCCTTTTGATTGAGAGACACTGTGAGGGGGGTTGAAAGTTTACAAAATTGTTACCGACCAAAGGCGTAGGGATAAAAATTGCAACACCCGAACGAATTGTCCTGCGTGTGTGACCGTCGCGACGGAATTTATCCACTGTTCCGATGATTGTTAATTAGGTGTAAGACTCGAACGAGACCAAAGTTAGGTTTCGATTTACCTGGACGAGCCCGTAAATTGGCTCCTTCGAAGCGAACGCGCCAGTGACTCGTTTATCGCACGTGTCGAATCAATATGCGTTTCTTTTTAATTACTTTTTTTGTTTTGTTTTACGCGATTTACAAATTATCGGAAGTTTAGGAATACGTTATGGATACATTCTTTTTTTTTTTTCTTGTTTTATTATATGATGTCGATCATATTATATAGTATTATAGAATTATTAATACGTAACGTATATCGTTCGGTTTTTTGTTTTGTTTTTTTTTTTTTACATGACTATTATCCAGGTCGAAAGTCGGCGTAATTGCGGAGCGACGAAATTTATGCTTCGACGAAAATAAAAAAAAATTGTGAATGAAAATCGGCGTCGCTAGAAGAGGCCGTGACCTGGATGTACGCTAAAGAATCTCTCGGAGAAGTAATTTCAAGCGACTGTCCATCGGACAGTCTCAAAGTGGCGGACACGTTGATCGATCGTATGATTAAAAAAAAATAAGTAATTAAATAAGCGTTGGACGGATTATCTTAGATGTGTATCGTCAACGGACACCCCGAGTTGTACGCGTGTTAACATGTAAATAAGAGAGTTTCTCACGCGTGTTGAGTGATGAACAATACAAGAAATATATTTCGTTTCGTAATAAAACAGAACATTTTTTTCTTGAGTTATTTCACAGCGCGTATAAAAAAAAAAATCAAACTAGTACAGCGAAGGTACGAATATTTATGCTTCGGTGAAAATAAAAATGCGTATAACAAAATCGGTATCGCTAGAAGACGACGCATGACCTGGATGTGCGTAAAAAATCGCGACAAAGTCTCAAAGTAACGGATACGTTGGTCAATAAAATTATTATAAATTATGAATTATTGAAGAGTACGGTTAAAAAAATAAAACAGAAAGAGTTAGACAGATTATTTTAGATGTATATCACGAATGGACACACCGAGTTGTGCGCGTGTAACATGTAAATAAGAGAGTTTCTCACGCGTGTTTAGTGAAGAACAATACAAGAAATATATTTCGTTTCCTAATAAAATAGAACATTTTTTTCTTAAATTATTCCCTTTACTATTTTTTTAGAAAAAGAGTTCAAGAGTTTAGTCTCCTGAAGAATCTCCTGGAGTCTCAAGCAACGGATATGTTGATCAATAAAAATATGATAAATTATGAATTATGAAGATGATAAACTTTTTTTTTTTTTTAAGAGTTAGACAGATTATCTTAGATGTATATCGTGAACAGACACCCCGAGTTATGCGCGTGTAACATGTAAATAAGAGTTTTTCACACGTGTTTAGTGACGAACAATACAAATAGTATGTTTCGTTTACAAATAAAACAAAACATTTTTTTCTTAAATTATTTCTTAGATTAACTTTTCTATTTTCTAGAAAACAAGGCATTTTTTTTCCTAAACGGAAATACAGCGAAGGCACGAATCTTTATACTGTATTATATTATTGAAAATTTCAATTCGAAATAAGAAAATCGGTATCGCTAGAACGAGCCGCATACGACCTGGATGTATGTAAAAAAATTCTCGGAGAAATAACAACGAGTCTCAAAGTACCGAACCTGTTGCTCAATCGCATATTTTTTTTTATGACAAAAGAGTTGGCCGAAGTATCTTAGATGCATTACATGAATAGACACCCCGAGTTGTGCGTGTAACATGTATGTAAATAAGAGAGTTTCTCACGCGTGTTAAGTGAAGAACGATACAAGAAATATATTTCGTTTCGTAATAAAACAAATTAAAAAAATGTTCTTACATTATTTCACAGCACCTTTACTATTTCCCATAAAAATGTTTTTTTTTTCTGAATCGAAAACACAGCGAAGATACGAATTTTTAAGACTTCACCGCGAAATAAAAATTCGAAATAAGAAAATTGGTATAGCTAGAATGATTTGAATGTACGTAAAGAATGTCCCGAAAAAAAAGATGAATAATTAAATATAATAATAAATTTAAAGTAATGCAAGTGACTGTCAATCGGACAAAATCTCCAATATTTTCTTTTTTTTTGCGTATTATCTTAGATATCATCAACTGACATCCTAAGTTGGGCGCGTGTAACATACAAATAAGAGTTTTCCACACACGTTGAGTGATGAACAATACAAAAAAATATATTTCGTTTCGTAATAAAACAAACATTTTTTCTTAAATTATTTTACAGCCGTTATGAAATGAAACGAATAATATCTTTACTATTTTCTAGAAAAATGAAAAAAGATGGAAAACTTCGCGCACAAACAAGTACATCGAGGACACGTATCTTACGAGGTAAACAAGATAATTTTTTTTAATATAAATTATTCGTCTTATTTAAACGTCTTGATGGTAGCTTCCTTGATAGGCAACTTTGCGCCATTCAAATCGATGCTTCCGCCGTTATACCGGGCCTCTTCGAACGCTTTCTGAGGACCGGTGGCGCATTGAAAATTAACGAATGCGTAATTATCGTTCGGCTTCCTCCAAACGCCGATTACTTTGCCAAATCTGAAACACGATCGGTTCGTTAATCCGTAACATTGCCATACAGGGTATTGAAAAAAATTTCACGTACTTTGAGAATTTCTTTTGCAACATTTGGTCGGTGATCGGCGCTACGTTTAAAGATCCAACCCAAACTGCCTTATCGTTTATGGATTGATTAGGCTTCTTGGGCTTCGTCGACGCAACTACCGCTTTGATGATTCTCAAAGCACGATCGGCTGAAGGCGCCCGTGGAGGTTGTGTATATTTACTGCAAAAAAGAAAGAAAAAAAATAAACATATATATACAGACACGATAAATCTCACATAGCACGAAATTTTTTTTGAAAATTCGAAATCTTTTACGATTTTTTTTTTTAATGTCGATCTTTTTTTTAAATATGGAATATTTGGTTTTGATATAGCGAATTTTTTTTGTTTGAAATGTACAAATCATAAATAAATCTTACGATAAAATGTTTCCGAAGTGGTTATTTAAGCATTCCAGCGAAATATCAAAGATTGTATCACCAGTCCAATTTGCATTTACACAGCCTGAACACGAAAACAATTGTACGAACATTTCGGTGAAACACGAAACGAAAAATATTTCAACATTTTTCATCACTGTTTCAGAAATATTGCAGATGCGTCGAAAGATTTAAGTGTATTTCTCAAATATTTGAGAAACATTTCATTGGAATATTTTGATAGAAAATTTCAAAATATTATTTGCATATTTTTCAGAAATATTTCGTAAGATTTGAGAGACTGACAATATTTTTAAAATCATTTCAAAATATTGCGTGCTAAATGGGAAAATGCACGGAGAAATTTGTTCGCGCGCTAACTTGACGATATCGCTGGTCGGCGGAGGCTCGTGAAATTTCGGTTCTTCCGGTATATTCGGATCGTAATTGATTATCTTCGATAGTAATCTCTCGTTGCTTGGATTATCTTCGCTGTCAGAAAAAAATATCTCGTCATCGTCTTCGCTTCCGTATCCAGTGCTGTCGTCATCGGCATTATTGGTCGACGCTCTTTCAGCGAGAAAGTTTATCGCCTCCTGCAACACGCGATAAAATCGCAAATGTCAACGAATTCCCTCGTGAATTTCAGCGTCGAAGATGCTCGTACCATAGTCGTCGGATGCTTCTGAAGCGCCAGGAGCGCGTCCCGCTCGTTGAATCCCATGTGGACCATCTGCAACACCTGCATACGTTTCTTCTCGCGATGAGCGTACTGATAATTGGGAGCGAGATTCGTGCTGTCGCAGAACGCTGCTTCGGCCTCTTCGTAACTCTGAAAGTTAAACAGAACATTTGTCAATCCAAAAATTGGTCCAATTTTTTTTTTGGAAAAGTAAAAGTTTTGTAAAAGTTTTGTAAAAGTATTTCCAAAAGTTTTGTAAAAGTTTTGTAAAAGTATTTCCAAAAGTTTTGTAACAGTTTTGTAAAAGTATTTCCAAAAGTTTTGTAACAGTTTTGTAAAAGTATTTCCAAAAGTTTTGTAACAGTTTTGTAAAAGTTTTGTAAAAGTTTTTCCAGAAGTTTTATAAAAATTTTTGTAAACGTTTTGTAAAAGTTTTGTAAAAGTTTTTCCAAAAGTTTTGTAAAAGTTTTTAAAACACGGTAAAATATATACCTACGTTTCCTCTCGACAAACGTCAAAAATCCTTCTCTTATCAATGTTACGAACAAATTTTCTTCACGTTAGAAAAATGTTTGTTATTTTGGCAAATATATATTTTTTTATTAACCAGATTAATAATTATATTTTGGACGTTTGCAGAGAAAAAAGTTTGTTAAAAGTACAAATCTTTTTTACTGTGTATTGTATATTTTGTGTTTTTTTTTAGAGCAAAGCTCACCTGTAGCCCGCAGTAAGCTTGACCCTCCCTGCACTTGGCCTGACTAATTTCTGTGATATCAGTGAAGTGCTTGCTGGCGAATTTTATGTCTGATAGAGCGCTGCGAAAGAAAAAAAGGAAAAAAGGGAAAAAAATTTAAATAAAATAAAATAATAATAAATCAAAACAATTAATAATTAAATATAATAATAAATGAACGATCATTAATCCTTCACGTACGGGATCCCCGTTGTGCGAGGACCTCGATTTTGGACGATTCGGCCGCGATCTTTGCTCAGCGAGTACTTACATTGCGCGATATAAAAATCGCTGTATAAAAAAAAGATATTATCGGAATTCAGAAAAATACTCTTTAAAGAGTAATTTTAACGATATTATATTTGTGTAAAATAATTTTACCGTCAATGTATAGTGTGCTATTGTTATTCGAGATTTATATTTACATCTCAGTCAGACTGAGCAATGAATTCTCGGCCCTAAATTTCACTGGGCCTCCTTTCGAAAGCTTTAAAAGAATGGCAAACATAGCTGTGCTAAAATACAAGCAGGCGAGAGAAATTACTTTGATTATTCGTAATTTATAATGCGTTATATATAATTCGTGATTTATAAACTTTTATAAATCATAAACTTAAGTGTTTTTAACTTTTTTAAAACTTTTATAATTTGCTATTCAGCAGCTCTAATGTTTATGATTTTTTATATATTATATATTGATTAATATATAAAAAAATTAATGAACTAATATTTTCAAAAGTTTTTTCTCTTTTAAATCTCCATTCGCGGATCGCGCGTAGTCACGCTCGACGCGAGGCTCCGTTCGTGAAGGGCCAATAATCAAACACAATAACAAACAAAAAATAATCGACAAGTGAATATAACAATAAATAAAAAAAATTATTCATGATTGAATACAATAACAAATAAAAAATAATTAATTAAAACAACGAAGATTATTTTCATTTTGTACGAGTTGCAATTTTCTAAGTATCCGCTTTTTCCATTCTCCATGGACTTACGATGAGAAATTGCCGACGCGCAGGTAGCAGTAGCTGCGATTGATGTAGTGACGGGCGTCCGTCTGGTCCAGAGCGATGGCTCTGGTGAGGTAATTAATGGCCAATTCGTAATTGCCTTCCCGAATGACCCTCAGAGCTTCGTTGCCGAAGCCCTCGGGAGTCTTGTAGAAGTTAACGGCCGCAACTTTTCCACCCTAGAAAAAAAAAAACAATCAACCAAAAAGTAATCGTGCAAACATCGTCCTCTCAGCCGAGACGGCAAAAATTTTTATCCCAAAAAATTTCATACCTTTTTAACGCATGTAAAACCGTCGGAGTCGTCTGTAAAAAGTTTATTGCGTTTATGATCTGCGTCCTTCAAAGAGTTCTTGCCCTTGGAGGCATCGTTTTTCTTTAGCGCTCTAACTGTATCATTTTTACTAACGATCGACTGTACGAAAGCGGACAGCATCGTGGAATAATTAACGTCGGTACAATCATCGTCGTCTTCGATTATCGACGCATTGTTAGTTTCTTTATCGTCGCCGTCGACGAACTCTCCGCTCTCGTCTCTCACGTTTTTTTTTGGGAATCTTTTTGACTTGTTAGTTACATCGACCTCTGGGATTGATTCGGACTTCGGCCCGCCGGGATTCTTTTTCTCCTTCTGCTTCTCCTTTTTCATCTTCTTTCTTAACGCCTTATCATCAGTTAAATACTCACAACTGTTCGTCGTGCTCTCCATTGTTTCGTTATCGGCTGACAAGCTCTTTTCCGGCTTCGACGCGTCTGACATTACTGAACAATGAACGATGACTAAAGGCGAACGAGCGAACCGTTGTTTGTTTTGTGGTTTTCAACGGAAAGGGTCGACGAGGCGAACTGCAGGAGTTTTCTCTCGATGGCTGACAATTTAATTGCGACCGAGCCGGCTGACTACACACGATGTGCTTGTGGACCTGGAATTAATTAATCAATTATCAACGTTGATAATAAGCGTTATCTATGACGCTTTTTCGGGCTAATCCGGCACAGATGTGCGTTCGTCCTATCAGCGATCGAGCTTCACTCTTCACTGCTCAGACTCACTTGTTGAGTTTGCGATTTGAGCGCTCCCCGCGGCCGGACCTTACATTAGACGAAGCCATTAGGTTCGTTCGTTGTCAGAGAAAGTTGGAGCAGAGCGCCCGATTTTACGTGCAAAAAAAATATATATATATCTAATAAATATAGAGAATATAGAAAACGAAGAGACCTATTATACGAAGGAATTGTTTTTTGTGTTATGAGCTTTTCCGATCGGCGATTTGCCGATTTTCGTTATTGGAAAAAGATTGCGCATGCGCAGAATCGTTTTTCGTAAGAGTTCATATACGAGAGAACGATCGTGCGCATGCGCTGTCGCGTTATAATAACAAACAGCTGTCACAGACACTTTCACTTGTTGAGTTTGCGATTCGAGCGCGCCCTGCTGTCTGACAATATTTCACTTCTCCTTAAGGAGGTTGGAACTAGTGGTGTTCATTTTGCCTAAATTCTGTATGAAAATATTATTTTCATACATTTTAGAAATATTTCGTATGATCTGAAAGATTGAAAATATTTCTAAAAATATTTCAATATTTCTAAAGTGATTATAGCACGATAATATTTCGTGCTGTAAGGGCTGTCTTGATAGTTTCAAGCAAGCCGCCCGAATGGAGTAGGTAAAGTTGGTAGGTAACGCAATACCATGAGTCGGCATCGACGAGATCGACATTTCCCGCTACGGGGGTGTCAGGAATCCCAGGCTCGTTCTCCCGGTTATACGAAACTATTTTATCGAACTTCGTACGATTTACCAACGTTTCCGGTAAAAAGGGACCGTTACGTGTCGGTCTCTTAGGCGACTGAACGAACTATATAATGCAGTCAGCGTTGAACCCTCTAGGCACTATTTCGACTTTTCTGGTCCAACCAGAAAAGTCGAATTAAAACTAATTTTTTTTTTTCGACAAAAAACCACTATATGCTTCTTCGGTCGGCTTCGCGAAGTTTAAGCAATTAATGCCTGATAAAATATTGATGCCATTATGAAAATTGTCACTTCGATGTCGAATAGAAAAAAGAGCGTTATAAATTTATTTTGCAAGAGATTAAAATGGTCTGCACATTAATGTCCTCATATCGATGGTGCAATTATTTAATTGCACCATCGATATGAGGACATTAATTTACATTTTATTTAAAATGTGCAGTTCCGCTTTTGGGACAAGTGGAGGTAATACTAATGTCGACTTCGGGCATAAATAATAAAGATTATTAATAATTCCACGCGTCCTCGGGGTCTCGGCTTTCTCCTTCGACATGGAAGACGGTGCACGCCGGACACCGTTCTCCCTTGCAACAAAGTGGCTTCATTTGTCACTGGGTTTCGGCCCCGTGACAGAAGGGAGACTCCGAGACTGCGAGAGAGACGTTCGTACATGCATACGAGGTGCTCGCGGCTAATCCCGATTCTAATGCCAGCATACTGGGAAGCCGTATATCCATGCTGGGCCGCATGTAGTAACTCTCGCCCATAGCGAGACACTGGCATTTAACCCAGGGCTGATAGCACCCACTGCGCACACCAAGTAATTTTTCTTTTTTTTTTTTCAAAATTATAAAAATTACAAAAATTTATTTGTAAAAAAAATTTTTTATCGAAACAATTTTCACTCTCCGGCGAATAAATAAATAGATAAATTTCCCGTCTCAGTTGGACATTCCGCTCGCACCATCCGTCGGTAATAGCGGGAGGATGGAGAACGAGACGAGATTCCGCAGTAGTGCGAGAGCGTCGGCGAGTATATTGTTGTTAAAAAAATATAAAAAAAAAAATTGAAATTTTCACATCGCTTTCTCATAAAAGTTGAAAAATGCAATTTTCATATCCATCCTCATAGAGGAAGCTTCGCGACAAAAAAAAGAGATATGAAAATTGCAATTTTCAACTTTTATGAGAAAGCGATGTGAAAATTTCAATTTTCTACTTT